>PHNY01297572.1:1355-12901 GCA_003724115.2 Anethum foeniculum
TCCCCTTTTTTGAATAAAATGTCAGAGAGAACACTGAGATCATATTCCTATAATGTGGGGAATATATTTGTGTTTACAATTATTTCTTGAATTCCTGTTATGTGTTCTTCCTCTCCATCCTGACGTGCTTTTTAACTCTTGTACGATATATTAGGCTGCTAATCTTTCGGTTAGATGCATTGCTCACACTTCCTGAGATGGACATTTTGTTCATCTCCAAACATTTTTACAGAGTACAGTCAGTCAACTATTTGCTTCAGGTTGATCACTGTAAGTTCTTTAGAGACACTGTATAATTTTCCCAAATCAGCGTTGTTGTCAAACTAAATTTCATCAACTATTTCACTTTGGAAATAAAACTTTTCTAAAGATTGCAGTACATTTGCATATTCTCCTTAACTTAAATATATGATGATACATATTGGTCATTGGAGTGGAGGGTAGCAAAGAGTTCACACAAATAGCTACTGCTGATGCATTGTGCCTCAGTACCCTGTTTTGCCCCGACTCACGCCCCATTAGTTCCGCCCATAACAATCCAATTAATTCTCCGGGTAATTGAATAAGTAACAAAACCCTGAATGTATTTCGAGTGATAAATAACTCAGGATGATTATTTCACTTATTGACCCAATAAACTTTCTTGTCCAACATCCAAATAAAGCTTTCTTCGCTCAAAATATAGTACTTGTGTATCAGCCTTCTTTGAAACTTAAATTAAGCTTATAGATTACGCAGAAAATACAATTGGATCACAAGATCCAGGCTGTTGAGATAAATAGAAAGATTGGAAGTTAACCAAGATATGTAGGTATCTTGAATACTTACAAATACTTAATACATAACCTTTACTAATGGACAACATGCTGCAAATGAATAATAGCTAGAAACCAAAAAATAAAACAATTAAAAAACAATGTATACATTCCCGTAAAGAAAGAAACAACAAACATATGAAGAGACAATCTGTTGAGTGCGTTTTAACCAAGGAACCTTGCAACATCTCAAAGCAAGGAAAGTTAGAATCAAATCTATAAAGTACTAGTAAAATTCAGTAAACCATCGACTCGCCTGAAAGACCAACTTAAGTTAAGAAGACGAGATTTTGTTTTTTGGTTGTGAAATGGCCAAGGAAAACGTCAAGAGGATGGCTGTTCTAGCTGGATGCAACTACCCAAACACCCCAAATGAGTTGCATGGATGCATCAACGATGTGTTAACCATGCAAAAGACACTCATAACTCGGTTTGGGTTTGATCCGACCAATATAGAGCTCCTGACAGATGCTCCGGACTCCACAGTATTGCCGAAAGGTGAAAATATAAAGAAGGCACTTGGTAGAATGATTGATGAGGCAGCATCTGGTGATGTTCTCTTCTTCCACTATAGTGGTCACGGTACGCGAATCCCGTCTGTCAAGTCTCACCGTCCGTTCTGGAAAGATGAAGCAATTGTTCCTTGTGACTTGAATCTGATCACAGGTTATCATTGGCAAATTAATCTTGATCACCTTATCAGATACTAATTTATTTCTATAATCATTACTAATTTGTAGTTTTATGCAGATATGGACTTCCGGGAGCTCGTGAATAGGATACCGGAGGGAGCAAGCTTCACAATAATTTCTGATTCCTGTCACAGCGGAGGCCTCATTGACAAAGAAAAAGAGCAAATTGGACCTGATATTGTTTCTCAAAAAGGCGCATTGCACGTTACAGACAAGCCTAAAACCTTACCATTTGAAACGATTCTACAGCAACTTTCTACCTTAACAAACATTAACACGTCTGATATAGGCACGCATTTGCTAGAATTTTTCGGAAGCAATGCAAGCTTGAAATTCCTTTCACCTCAAGACGAGCAAGAATCAGTGCATCCAGACGCAGGAATTTTGCTTAGCGGGTGCCAAGCAAATGAGACTTCCGCTGATATTTCTAGTTCGGGTGGAGGAGAGAAGAAGGCATACGGGGCATTTAGTAATGCTGTTCAGATGGTGCTGAAGGAGAATTTGGGTGCATTGAGCAACAAAGAGATTGTGATGTTGGCAAGGAATGTTTTGCTGGGGCAGCTTGTACCAGGACAACACCCTTGTTTGTATTGCAGTGATGAAAATGCTACAAAAGCCTTTTTGTGTCGGCCTCAGTAAAGCAGCTGCTCAGATATAATCTGAGTTGCATGTCCTGAAATGTTTAATTTGTGATTTTGCTTGATTTGTATCTTATTATCATCACTATTATTGTTATGTCAGAATAAAACATGTTGCAAAAGAAGTGTGACATCATACATGTACAGTTCAATTTTATTTCATTTCTCTGTCAAAAAAGAAAAGAAACTTTTTTTTCTTGAAATTGTTCATAAATGTTTCTACTGGTTTCTCAGATGTGTTTTCATGGGGAAATTGTGAAATTGACTAATCCATTTTAAGAGTCGGGTCGCATTCTGTTAGACTTTTGTGAAGAATCTGTAGAAAAATGGCCTCTTTTAATTTGACACTTCCCGTATATAAAAAAATAACATTTTCCACTACTTACTGCCAGTTAGTGATATTTAAACCTAAAGATGTGACTGAAAGTTAAAACTTTAATAGTACTGGACTATTGTTCTGAATGCGAGAGATGAAGAATAACACAACATATATCATTGATATATGTTCAAGAGGTGTAGAGAGGAGGAACGGGATGGCCTACTCAACTCAAAATCATAAAATACTTTTTTTTTTTTTATAATCACGGGGTTACGTGTACCTGGACTAATCCTGAAGGGGCTAGCAGAGCATCCCACCAACATGATTCCTTACTTAAATTCGAGCGTCTATTTAGAATCGAATCTAAGAGTTTGATGTGTTAAGCCCCTAAAACCCCGATGAACTATCTGGGTGGGTCATAAAATACTTTTTGTACAGTATAGTAGTCAAACCAGCCCAAAATATAAAGAAATAAGCGGGACGGACAGAATAGATCATTATTTATTCCCATATTGTTATTTGCATCAATTGTTGTAGTGATATGTTGTCCAAGTTAAGGTAGCTGCGTGAGATATGGAGGGTTCCAATCTTATCAAGAATAAGATGGCTGCATGACTTATAATCAGAAGAAAGAAGAAGAAGAAGAAAAAAAAAATCTCAAATTTACTATTTCCTGATTTTCATTTCAAGTTAATATTATACATACTTTAAGTAACCTACATATGTCTGCATCAAATTCATTTACAACCACAAAAAATAAAGTAGCTGAGAATAATTAAATATACTACATAAATATGTGGCCGTAAAAATTTAAATAAATATTACAAATAGTGATTCTTTTCTTTTTGGAACTTGCAAAAGTAAAAAAGATGACATTATAAATGGGATAGGCAGAGAATTATTAGTAACTTGTTACGTACAATGTCCTTCCGGTGTTTACAAACCGAGCATGTTAACATGTTGTTTTTCCATTTCAAGGTGCCGTAAACTGCAGCCGTGCCGATTTTTAAGATCTAAAAATGTCAAGCCTAGCACTGTATCTGTATTTAAATTTGTAAGCCCGTCTGTACGCAAGCCATCGCACTTGTGTAATTGTCCTTTTTATAACATTATTGCAATTATTACTAAATTTTCTCTTTTCCTGAATTATAATATTAATTAATAATTAAATAATTTAATTCATATAAAGATTAATAAGAATGATTCTAATTATATATTACCTGAACTTATAAGATATATCCCCAAAAAATTGAATGACAAATATAACAAAGTAGAAGAAATACTTAGATATATATGTAAACTGACAAGTGACAACTTTAATTTTTAATTTTGAAATTTGTAAATTATACATGCATAAAAAATAATAATATGGATAAAGCGTAGCAGAGCAGCCAGCAAGAAGTCAAAAGTTCCGGCAGATGTAGCTCAGAATACTACATATACACATTTTCAATGAACACTCACAATACTACAAAGCAGATTAATTACAATTCAGAATAATTAACAATGGCTTCCCGCAAGTCTGTTTTTCTCCTGATGCTTATCACCATCATGGCCGTGACTCTTCTTCCAGCCGTCCAATCTGGCAAGACTTCAAAGAACAATGACTCCAAATTCTGTCCAGGTTCTGGTCCGGTTACTAAGCCTTCCGGTCCATGCAATATCCAGTGTCTTGTAGCCGATCCAGTCTGCGGTGCCAACGGAGTGACCTACTCGTGCGGATGCGTGGAGGCACACTGCAATGGTGTTCGTGTTGTCAAGTTAGGACACTGTTGATCTCATCCTACTGTACTGTGTCCCCAAAATCACTCCATATGTCTGATCTTTTTTCCACTTAGCTTTGCAAATAAATGGCTGTAATTTTCAGTCGCGTGTGTAGTAGGAGTATTGTGTTCTAGTGGAATCTGTGTGCGGATATTAATAATATGATCTGTTTGTTTCATTGTTTGAGATGTGCACGCTCAATATTTTTCTAACATACTGCATGTAAGGAGATTATTATTGTCGGTTAAACAAGATTTAGCTGTCATATGAGATGCAAGGTTTGATTGGAAAAGCTCGTAGTCGTCGAAAAGAGGGAAAATCCGGTAGGTGCGATAAACACAAAACTGATGAAACATCCAAGAAAAAAAGGACGAGCAAGAAGATGAAACTATTAGCTAGTCAGTTGTCAATTATCCAAAAGTAATCAATAGCTAATTAGTTTTGCTACTGCAAATCATCTTTTTAACTAATTAAGAAATGATAGCCTATATAAACCTTAACTCAGTGGCACACCCGCAGTTGTGATTTGAGGCAACGGTAAGTTTGTTTGCCAATGTGTAAACACTATAAAATGATTAATTACTTTGTTATAACAAAGGGTATGACTAGGCGAAAGTGGAATATACTTTTGGGTATGTAGTTTAAAATTTTGTTGTTTGGAAGATCAAGGATTTTGAGATGGATACAACGATCACTTTTATCAAGTTAAAAGAGAAATTAAGGGTAATGACAGAGATTATTGCACCCCAGATCTTCACAAATGGAGTAGAATAATTTTATAAATGGCAAATTTGTCCTGTTATCAATTCAACATAAAATTATTATTTTATTTTTTTTTGACGACATTCGGAGCTCGAAAAATGAATTTCAAAGAAAATGAAGAGAAATCACTTATCGAATATTAAGACACCAGGAGAGTCAGGAGAGCTTATGTGACATGAACGAGACGTAGATGATAAGAAGATGCGAGTAAAAAATATAAGATACAGACACTTATTCATTAGAAATTACTAGTTTTTAAGATTAACGGACATACATAATATGAAATAGTAGTATAATCATGCAGTGATATGCATAATCATGAAATATTGCGAATCATTGAGTTCGCGTAACTGAAACAAAAAAGTTCATTTCTATTCAGCATTCGTCATCGAGGACTAGGTGCCTCTACATGTCAAGCACAAGACGAATTCAGACTTTTTCGTTCTCCCGTGTGAACTGTAATCAATAATATCCTTGCACTGTTTGCTCTGCACGGCGAACGCAACGCAAAGACAATTTCTTCTTTTGATTTTAAGACATATAACAAATGTCAAAGTTTTGCACTGTGTGCTTATTTCTCTTCACCTAACTGGTCATACAACAATTTGACCAAGAAATCTACAATATGTAACTGTATCTAAACCAAGATCCTGTTTTAACCACTTCTTTACTTAATTTAAATCTCGTTATTTCTTTCAATTTTATTCATCCCAATTAAACATATAATGCGAGTATTATCCAAATTTTGACAATATTCAAGGTCTATAAAAATTGTGATGGAGTACAATCCTTGTGGTTCACTACTTTGTAGGATACAACTGAGTCGTGTCTAACAGCCAGCAAGAGTCAAAACTTTCGGCACATCTTGCTTCCCAAACAAGATTCATAGCTTGCATGAACTCCTATAAATAATGCATTTGCATGCCTACTTGTAATCATCTCAAAACACATTACAAAAACCAAAAATATACCACTAGTACAACCAATATCAATGGCTTTCCGCAAATCCCTTTTCTTCTTCATGCTTGTTACAATCATGGCTGTTGCGGTACTACCAGCAGTCCGAGCAGCTGAAGATTCTGAATTCTGCCCTAATTCGCCTGAGGTTCTCACGCCTGAAGATAACTGCAACATCCAGTGTTTTGTAGAAGATCCAGTCTGCGGCGCCAACGGAGTGACTTACGGGTGTGGCTGCGTTGAAGCACACTGCAATGGGGTTCGTGTTGTCAAGTTGGGTAATTGTTAATCTGGTTCCGCTGTACTATTCATGTGCTATAATTAAAATTTACTCCGTATACAATATAATGTCAACCTTCTTACAACTTAGGCTTGAAGAATAAGTGGTTGTATTCTCGATCTCTATCAAGTTTGTATTATATTGTGGTTCGACCATATCAAGCATTGAATAAATTGTGGATGTTATGTGTTCTTAGTCACGTTTGTCGAATAAATTGTGGATGTTATGTGTTCTTAGTCACGTTTGTGGTGTGCAGTAATAGTCGAAAACTGGTTATAGGCAGTTGTGCTGTTTTCAACCGAATGCTAGTCCAAGTATATATTCAATATAAAAATTTTGATTATTCTCTTAAAACTTGATTCTTTTGACTTCCTATTTTCAAATACTCAGTTCGGACTAATCCATTTTACAATATTTGATAGTTTTCTTACCAAAAACCTAAGTGTTTAATTTAAAAGTATAAACAAAAATTTTAAAATAATTAAACAATTGATAAATGACAATTAATAAAAATATTTAAGTGATTGGTAATAATTTATTATTTATAATATATATAAATTTTATCCGAATAGAGTTGAGTTAGGTGAGTACGAGTCTAATGACAGAAAACTCAGCTCAGCTCGTTTATTCATCCGAATTCATTTTCATGTTCAAGATCGGCTCATTTAAGAAAAAAGACTGAACCATGTACACATAAACAAACTGATCCCCGACTTTGTTCACAAACTACTCTCTTCATTTACGGTCCTACTTATCACCTCGCAACTTTAAATTAGAAATAAATTTACAATTTTATTTTTACAACCAAACATAAGTGTTTCGGATCCTATAATTATTACTGAAACAAAAATAATGTTGTTTCTGTGTTCTAAAATTATTATTGAAACAAAGATAATGCTGTAGAAGAAAAATGGGTGTTAAAATCAATATCTTCATATATATAAAGGCAAAACCCCGGAGCTCCAGAATCGTCTGAATCATATGTATCTATTTTTCTAGAACTCCTATATATTAATTCATAAAAATTAAAATTTTCTTATTTACATTTGAATATTTAGGGAAGTCAATAATTATAAAAATCAATCATATTCCAAATATAAAAATTAACTTAAATTTTCCTTATTTACATTCAATTTTATGGAAAAGTTAATAAATATAAAAATGAATCTATTTCAAATATGCTCCTGTATATTAATTCAAAAAATTTAAAATTTCCTTATTAACATTCGAATTTATAGGAAAGTCAATAATTATAAAAATCAATCATATTTCAAATATAAAAAATAACATAAATTTTCCTTATTTACATTCAAACTTACGGGAAAGTCCTAAAATATAAAAATCAATCATATTTTAAATATAATATAAATCTTTATACATATAAAAGAAAATAATGGACGCACTTAAATCTTATCAATCATATTCATTTTTATAAGTACAAAATATATTGAGGCTTTTTATTCTCTAACCTGATTCTTGCATATTCTCTCAGACAGCTTTTTATGTTTATATGCGCAGGTTTGTAGATGATCTTCTTTTAAGATCTATCCAATTAGTCATGTATATAGAGGTTAGTTTTCAAATTTTTATATTGTAAATATACTGTTTGAAACAAGCATGCATATCTACGAAGTTCTTACATAATTTTGATTTCAATTATCAGTATAAAAATATCTAATATTCATGTATATCTAACCTGATTCTTGCATATTCTTTCAAACAGGTTTCAGCATTCTACAATTTTGTCTTATCATTTAATTCTTTTTATGTTTGTATGCGTAGGTTTGTTAAGATCTATCTGATTAGTCATGTACATAGAGGTTAGTTTTAAAAATTTTATATTGTAAATATCCCGTTTGAAACAAGCATGCATATCTATAAAGTTCTTACATTATTTCGATTTCAATTATTAGTATAAAAATATCAAATATTCATGTATATTTAACCTGATTCTTGCATATTCTTTCAGACAGCTTTCAACATTCTACAATTTTGTCTTATCATTTAATTCTGTTTATGTTTGTATGTGTAAGTTTGTAGATGATCTTTTTTTAAGATCTATCCGATTAGTCATGTACAGAATTTTTATATTGTAAATATCCCATTTGAAACAAGCATGCATATTTATAAAATTCTTACATTATTTCGATTTCAATTATTAGTATAAAAATATCAAATATTCATGTATATCTAACCTGATTCTTACATATTCCTTCAAACAGCTTTCAGCATTCTACAATTTTGTCTTATCATCTAATTCTTTTTATGTTTGTATGCGCAGGTTTGTAGATGATCTTCTTTTAAGATCTATCCGATTAGTCATGTACATGGAGGTTAGTTTCAAATTTTTATATTGTAAATATCCCGTTTGAAATAAACATGTATATCTATAAAGTTCTTACATAATTTCGATTTTAATTATCAATATAAAATATCAATTATTCATGTATACTGTATTCATGAATTTCATTCATTAAAGTTTAATTACATAGCTTAGTTTATTTTTTTCCTCAAAACAGTCAAATATTCATGTTTGTAATTCGTTAAAATTATAACGGCGTTTTAGAGTTCAACTATATAATATAGAGAGCTTAGTTTAAACTTTGTCTCTAAGCATTATTCTGTATCAATATGAGGATTTACTTGCTATCTTAAATCATCTTAATTACATTTATTTTTTTAGGAGCTACTCAAATTTAATTATTGAAAATCAAATTTCATTCTTTTAAGTTCTAATTCTTAAAAGAAAGTCTCAAAAGATAAGTATCTAAAAATATGTTAAATATATTTTTAATATATTTAAATTCAAATCCGAATATTGTCAACTTTAAAAAATAAACTCAAATTCACGTCAAAATCCAAAATTAACTTATCATTCTAAAATCTGAAGAACTAATGGGCTTCTTAATAATATGAATTAACTTTCATATATTTGCTTGATTTATTATTTTTTTGTAATTTATATTCTTATTCTAATTTTTTGTAGAGCATGGTTTGACTTTGTGCAAGTCTAGTAGTGCAGGGTGATGGTATACTCAAATTACATTAGATGCAGTATAGAGATAAAGAAAAATTCAAAAATTAATAAAAGTGATTGGCACCTAAGTTTTATTAAGTTTAAAAAGTTTTTTGTTCACATTATTTTAAAGTAGTTATGTACGTATGTTAATAGCGTGACCATGTGCATGAGGGGAGAGGTTCATCGAATGAGCCAAATTAATTTCTGAATATATTTTTAAAATATTAATTTTTTTTATTTTTTATACTACGCAAATATGAATTCACCTGCTATTTTAAATCATCTTAATTATATTTATTTTTTTAAGAACTCCCCTAATTTAATTATTGAAAATCAAATTTTAATTTTTTAGGTCCTAATTCTAAAAAAAACAGTCATAAAAGATAATTGTTAAAAATATGTTAAATATATTCAAATTCAAATTTTGTCAACTTTAAAAATAATTTCAAATTCAAATTGAAATCCGAAATTCCAAGCTATTTCATATAAGTCAAATTAATTTTTGAGACAAGATTCAATTAGATTATTTTGAATCCCTAATATATCTTCAAATAAATAATGATATGAAAGAAGCTTTTTATTTTAGTACTTATATTTTAGTTAATGCAATTATAATTTTTTTTAACACATTTGAAATTGAAAATAAATATTAGTACTAAAAATTCATTTAACATATTCGAAATAGAAAATACATTTGAGTTTAGAGAGAATTTGTACTTATAAACAAAATATATAACTAATATTATTTTAAAATAATTTGAAGAAGAAAAGAATTTGAATATTTATATAAGAATATTTCGAATTTATGATGAACAAACAAATAACTAAAACATCTTTAACAAATTTGACGTAGAAAAAGTTTTCAAAATTATAACTACCATTTCAACGGATTTTCAAGATAAACTTTTTATGTAATAAATGATTTGTATCTACATAATTATTTTTTTATTAAGTGTGATAATATTAAAAAATAATAATACTTTTATGATGATATAAATGAATGAAGTGGTTAGTAATTAAATTTTTATTATTACATATTATTAGTATTTATTTATTTATATATATTTATAATAACGGGTTTCGGCCTAGAAAAATATGACAAAAAATCGGTATAAAAATATATAAATTATTTTCTTTATTTATATTTGATTTGTACAATATTGTATTAACTAATTTATAACATATTCTAGATTTTTTTATCGATATTTTTCTTAAATAATCTATATTTAAATTTAAAAATTAATATTACAAAGCTCAAATCTTTAAGGAATGTATGTAATTAAAAGTTTTTTTATTTGAAATTGAAAAGAAATCCTAATAATTAAAACTTCATTTAACATATTCGAAGTAGAAAATACATTTGAATTCAGAGAGAATTCAAATTTGTACAAAAGATTTTAAGATGAATAATTTATTAGTAAATCGGAAGATATTTAATAAAATAGAACTTTTATAATAATATAAATGACTAAATTTGAAGCGGCAGTCAATACATAACTTTAAATTGTCCAATTTTTTAGAGAATAAAATCAAAACCTTTTCGAAATTCGTTATCGAAATTGCTTGAATAATATTTATCTTTTTTTTCTAGAACTTCTCTAATTAAATAATAAAAATAAAATTTCCTTTTTTCAGGCACTAATCTCTAGGTAAGAAAATACTCAAATTACATATTCGAAATTGAAAAAACATTCAAATTTACTAGAAAAAATTTCATTATTCCCACTATAAGTGATTTTTGGATAAACCTATATAAATTAAACAATATGTAAATAGTTTATTTTGTTGTCAACGTAATTTTATTAACATATTCGAAATAGAAAAGGTATTCAAATTTATAAACAAAAAAAATTGAATTTATAAAGAAGATATGTAATTAAAACTTTTTTTACTAACATTTTCGAAATTGAAAATTTTTATTAATACTGAAAACTTTATGTAACATAAGTCGAATTTAGGGGAAAATATATAATAAAAAAATTTCTTAAACATTTAAAAGAAGAAAAAAAATTCGAATTTTAATATAACGATATTTTGAATTTAAGAAATTGTTAGGTCCCAAAGTATTGTAAGAGGGGGGGGGGGTTGAATACAATACTCACAATTATTTCAATTTCTTTTGAGTTCTTCGTTTTAGTTACGTAATCGAAATAAACACAAACAAGTCGAGGAATATATAGTTTGATTAATATAAACATTGAGTTTGCTACACTCTAATCAATGAATGATTAGCTACAATGAATTCAACAGCATAACAATACAATTACAAGCTTTTATAAAGATATGGCTTTAATGGAGCT
>PHNY01297594.1:1302-16461 GCA_003724115.2 Anethum foeniculum
ATATTGGATCAGATTTTTTCCGGATCGGATTTTTTTCAAATGATCCATATCCTCTCCATTAGCCTCCGGATCGGATCAGATCGGACCGGACCGGATATCCGATCCATTGACAGCCCTAGTCCAGTCAACCAAAAGTGGAACCTAGAAATTGTAGAACTAAAGAAAGCTTGTTTCTTGGATGCTTCCAAAAAGAAAACGAGTAGCAGAATACAAGAGGCTCTGAAACAGAATAAAACGAGATCCAGATTAGCTGACCAACGACGAATTACAGGAAAGAAGAAACAAACAAAAATGAAGTACTCCCTCCGTCTCCCGGAATTATATACGTTTACTATTTACACGAGATTCTTATAAAGAATAGTTTCATAATTTTTTTTTAAATTTTTTTTCTAAATAAAATTTTAAACATTAAATTTTTATTTAAAAAAAATTGTTCAAAAAAAATTTATAAAATTATACTTAAACGACGTTTTAAAATATGTGCCAAAAAATAATGTATAGAATCAGAGGGAGAGAGCGTATACTATAACAGAGTGTCAGCTCAAATCTTTTTTTATGTTTCTTCTGTGACTTCTGTCTATTCTAATCTTAATAGTCTAGTGCGTTTAATTATTCAAGTACTGTTATTACAGATGTCTTTGTATTTTTTAAATAGTTTCGAATTTATTTTGTTTTGTCTTGTTTGTTAATTATATCATGATTGTACTGTGAGGTTAGATTTTGTCAAACTTTAGATTTGAAGTTGGTAAACTTGTTTTTTTTTGTTTCTAAAAAACTTAGTGTTTCACAAATAGAAATATGCATGTGTATGCATTTAAGTATTTGTATAATGGTATCAATATATCAACCTTAAAAAAAAATTATTTATTGTGTTATAATGGATAAAATATTTTACTGGTTTTATTCATTGCCGAGTCATCTTGTTTTTCAATTTTTCTTTTCAAAAAATACATTTATGTATATAAGTTATATCAAAATACAGTATTATAAAGTAAACTTTAATTCCTAAACACAATCAAAATCATTAATAAATCACTTTATATTTTTAGTAAACTCAATTTTGTGTTGATTACGGAATTTTTTCAACAACAATATCGGAATAAATCAGAATAAGACTTAATTTATTTTGTTCAAAAAATTTAACATCTAAGTCAACTTTTAATGAAAAGCACAATGTGATAGAACTATTGGTAGTCAAGCAAATGTATAAATTAGAAAAAGCAAATAAAGTGTAACATTATTTAATTTATATACAAGTTTCAGATAAATAGATAAATAGCTCCGTTTATACATTGGGAATGGGGACGGAGACTCAACACACATTTTAACACTTATTTATAATATAATTTCATAAATAATTTTAAATTTTTTTTTTCTAAATAAAAGTATAACACTTGAAATTTAAATTAAAAAATATTTTAAAAATGAATTACGAATTTTCTCAAAATAAAAAATAAATAAATTATGGAAACATATTTTCTCAAAATAAAAAATAAATAAATTACGAAAACATACTTTATATTCATCGTGTTAAATTATACATGGAAAGAGACGGAGGGATTAGTTAATTAAGCTACTAAAATGTTGGACCCATGGAGGGAGGGCCGACACTCATCAAAAGGCAGAAAAGTGGCTGGATTACACTACCCAAATTAAAAGGCCAAACTTTCCCTATCCTCCTCTACTTACATCTATACTTACACATTTTTTGTATCTCTACATCACTTGTAGCAGACCTACTAGCAAAATCTTGGAACCCCATTACTTCTAACTCAACTTCAAGATCCTTTTAATGCCTTTTTTTATTTTTCTTGAAATTTTTTTAAATAAAGATCTGATTTTTACACTCTAAGATCTTGATGGATCTGTAAAAAGCTTCTGCATTGTTGTTTTTGAGCTGGGGTTTGCTTAAAGTTTGAATCTTTAGCTTCAAGAAATGCAATTTTTGGGGTTTTGTGAGCTAGTTTTGGAAAAATTTGAGCTTTGCCGGAACCCTAGCAAGTTCCGGCCAGTTGGGTTTTTCCGGGAGGTTTGATTCTGACAATGGTCTGTCTGAATTGTGTGTTTGGACAGAGAAGAAGAAGATGTCAACTAGTTTGATTTTGTTGCTGTTCTTTTTTCACTTGCTTTGTACTAGTTTTGGTAATATATGTGTGTGTATTTATTGTTTATTGTTTTTAGTTATTTGTTTTGTTTTTATGCAAGGTTTAAGATTGAATGATGTTATGGTAGTAGAAGATGATATGTTTGTTATTAATGAATTCACAAAAGGACAAGAAGTTACTGGTGTCTAGTGATAGTTTATTTGTATTTTTATTGCTGATGAATGTACATATTTGATGTACATTTCTAACCTTTTGCTGCAATCACATGATCACTAAAGTTTAAATTCTTTAATAAGACAGTAATGTCTGTGTGTGTGTTTTACATTGGTATAATTTGATTGTTTATTTCTATTTATATGATTTTGGAAGCTATGGAAATGTTATTACGTGAACTTTTTTCGGTTGCTGATGCCTAGTAAAGCAGCTGTAATGTATATTTGAACAATAAGTTGACCCATTTTCACTTGTGCAAGAAAAATGTTAGTCATAACATTTCACCAAATGGTGTGAGCTCTAGACATCGTTGCTTGTGATATAATATAGCTATTAAGCCACTTACTGTAATCTTCACTCACGTGTCTGCACTCCATATTCATTCTTTCTTAGTTCTGACGTTCTTGGTTAGCAAATGATCACTAATTATGCGTTACCTTATTGTGTAAAGTGTAAACCTGAATCTTCGTTCAAAAATGTTATCATACATTCATTTCAGTAAGCTAATTAGATATGGTGGTTAGATAATTCTGTTGTACATAATGTTGTGTGATGAAATAGTTAGCACAAGTAATATAGCTTAGCCATCTAATGCCTTTCTGATGATGCTTTCAACAATAAAAAGTAACTGAACAGAGATGTGACAGATGTTAACATAAACTGGACATATTACATATATATCTTAATACACCACATGCTGATCTTTGTTTGCTACTCTACTTACTCTGACATAAATTTATTTCTTATTCATTTCCAGGGACTCCTTTTCAGCACATCTTTTTATCTCCTTCGGTTCAGCCGGCCAAACGAGAATTAATCAGAATTTTTTTACCAGAACATGGTAAGTTACAAAATGTTTTGCTTAGTGTAAAAGAATTACAGTTTGACTGGGTTATAAAAGGGGTGATGACAGAAGAGTGGCTACAAGATCTGGGAAGATATTTACTTGCATCTTGCAGTGTTATTTCACAAGATAGCCTATGCTCGTGCTGTACAGAATGCTAACAATGTCTTACATCATTAATACCTAATTCGTTGGTTAACTGTTGAACGAGTGAAGTGAGCTTAGCCAAAGTTGAATATTTTTAGAGTATGACCATTAGGATACCTTTTAGTTCATTTGTGAAGCAATGTAGTTGTTCTTTATATATATTTTTTAAAACGATATATAACAATTAAAAAATGAAATTACTTCCGCCGTTTATTACTATGCTTTCTTGCATACTACTAGTGACCTAGCTCATGATACATTATTTGACTTGTATTAACTTTGTTATGGTTGTTCAACTTGTGTTGCAGAGAGGTTAATGTTATTGCATGCTTCGGTGGCTGCTTCAAGATTACCATACAGGACTCGAGTTAAGCCTCTGGAACATTCAATCGTACCTTCTCCTTCTCCTTCTCCCTCATCTGAAGGTACTTTATTTGCCCATGGTCTAACTTAGGATTTCTGAAAATTTTCTGATGTCATACACCCACTTCTAGGTCCTGTAGCTAGTCATAGATCTAATGCTCTACGACGACATCACCACCACCATCGTCAAACGAAACCTCTTGCATTCTCTCCGTCGCCATCGACTGTACCAGGTAATGTTTCTATCATGTATTATTTGTCAAATCAATGTTGTCCCATAAAAAGAAAATGGCATTCTTGTAGTTAATTGATTACAACTTCTCTCTTGAAAAAGTTGGCAACACAATTGTAATCCATGCATAGCGTTGTTGGAAGGAAGACAGTAGTACTTGACCCTTGTATTAAAAAACATGAACCTTAGTTTACTTGTAAGAATTTACAATGTAATTATATTTTTTGTCTATCCAGATGCAGGACTATGTAGCCCCAATTTTATATGAAAAACAACAATAAATCTAATTGCTTCTGTCATACTGATAGGAAAACATGATAACTTGGATGGTTTGACTTTCTACATATCAATTTAAGAAGGCTTACATCGTTTGACACATAATGAAATGGAATGTAGGGCATTTCACATTTATTACTGTGCGAGATTTTGTTGCAATAAGATTAATAGAGTCCCTTCTAATTGACTTTCATTGCACATCCGTCAACTACCACCCCTTGACATTATATTCAATTAGTTTTTTTTTTCCCTTTCATGTTGGAAGGTGGTACATTTAAATCATTAAGCTTCTTCTGCCTATTTAAAAATAATGTTAGTTCCATTGTGAGCTGTGTACATTAAATACAAACCTACCATATTCCCTCCCGTGTAAATATTTCCCCGCCCGCGCATATCTATCCAAATATGTGATACCATTCTTACTTGAACTGAAATGATTGAAATTCCTATATTTAGCCAGTCGATGCAGTTATTAATTTGGAGTCGACCCGTTAAATTTCTTTTACATTGGCAGATAAGATTCAAAGATTTTAAATTTAGCTCAAGTTGGAAGCTTTCTCTAGCTGATATCTCTATAAACTAGTTCTTGTGTAGAAGCATGCCTGATGGCAATATTATTGTAGTACTTGATAGATTTATTTTGAATTTTAAATCAGTAAGGATAATTTATAAGATGCTCATCTCTATCTGTTCAAGAGAAAATAGATATTTTTTGAGTTCAGACTTATATCAAATACTAACTTAGTTGCAACAGCCTGTGACTAATTTATTTCAATCTAAGATCTGAATCCATGTGCTTGATTTATTTGGAGCCGACCTTAAGTGCACCACACTGACCTTGAAAAACATATATATACTACCTCATGTTTATCTAACTGAAATCTTTTTGTAGGTACTTATAAATTGTAATTACCTAAAAAGTAGTACTTTGCAGTCTCTTTGGCAGCATACATTATGTATTAGAGTTTTTACATGCACGACGACCTTTATATGTACACAAAGAGGTACAAAAGGAACCAAGCTATCCTAAAATAAATTTTCGTTCTATTAATAGGTTGCAATATTATACAGACCCTTCATTGCTTACCAAACCATAAATATCTATGACAAAATGCTTAGCTTCATAAAGGGACCAGAATATAGTCTAGCTACCCAGCAAGCCGACAGGGATGAATTTTCTGTTCGTATCTGCCTCCTTATTTTGAAACATGACATTTCTGGATTCACTTGTGTTTATGCTCTTGTCTTTTGTCGGGCTTCTTTACTTTGCCAGGTTGTAATCAAATATGTTCGGAGCCTCTTACTTCAGCTCCCTTTGGTTCACTCTGTAGTTGTGTGTTCCCTATGAAAGTCAGGCTTCTTTTTGATGTGTCTCTGCTTGCTATCTTCCCTGTTATTAATGAGCTAGAGATAGAGGTGGCAGAAGGCACATATCTAAAACAGAGCCAAGTCGTGATAACAGGTGCTAGTGCAGATGATCAAAATCAGGAAAGAACAGCAGTAGATATCAACTTAGTGCCACTAGGAGAGAAGTTTGATAACACCACTGCTACACTGACTTATGAACGATTTTGGCAGAAGAAGGTGCCTCTTAATAAGACACTCTTTGGTAGTTACGATGTTGCGTCAATCACTTATCCAGGTAATATCTTAAGACCCTTTCATTTTTTATTGCACCCTTTCAACTTTGATCTTGTTCTGAAGGCTTTAGTTTCAGGACTTCCTTCTCTGCCACCTTCCGGGGGTCACCACAGTAGTGGTCCAAGTGGAAGTGCTGAAAAGCAGTATCCCATCACTGCAGACTTTATCAACAAAAGCCAGAAAATGAATACAAGAACTATCTTAATCATTTCATCATCTGCCGTGGTGGTCTTGGTTGTATGTATTGGAGCAGTCATTGTCCTCTTGAATTGCAGGAAGGATGGCAGACCATCAAGTGCTGTTCGTCATGCATATACACCATCTATCAATAGGAGATCTGGTAAATATGTTAGTTTAATTTTTTTCTCCTTGGTAAATATAATAGGTGATTAATATTGTTGCAAAGTTGCAAGAAATTGGTCATGGGCTCATGACGCAACCAGATCACCCTTAAAAACCAGATCACCAATATAGCTCATTCTCTTATGACGAGAAGAAGATCTAACACAATGAAGAGACATATCTCCCAATACTTGTGGAATACAAAACTTACTCCCCATTGGAGCAGTCTTGTTAGTAAATTAAATATATTACATACAGGAGTGCTAAGACATCTGAACTCTAGCATGTCTTTTACTTTTATGACTCAACAGAAGATAGAAGATAAATCCTGAATATTCTTTGCAGTACAAATGAATAGAAGAAAGATAGAAGGTGACAGAGTGGTTGTAATGCATCAACTCGTAGCACTAGGTTTAAGTAACCCTGGTCGACTACAAAAAAAATTAAGTATAGAACCTTATCTCATATTATTCTGACACAATGCTAGAAACATATCTAAATTCTTATACTACAACTACAATAGTTATGTATGTCTTTGTGAAGGGTCTGCAACCTCCACATGCAAGCAAGTGGGGGTTGCCATCGAGTATGTGCATAATTTAAAGTTATTATATGCAAAGTCATAATGTGTTGTGTTGTAAAATGGAACTCAACAATCAACACCACATACATTGCGATGTGAGTATTTGATATTTCTTTGGAGATGATTGTTCTAGATTTCTAGGTATATGTTAGTAAGTATGATCCCTTTAAATAGTATCTCAGCTGTTAACCTACCAGAAAATCCTTTTAAAAAAACAAACTTACCTGGAAACATAAACAAATCAAGTTTACTAATTCACTATCTTCATTGTCTTGCAGGAATTGTGTCTATCTTAAGTAGCCCCACAAGCTCAAAATCAGCCTCCCTCATTTCTGCCATGCCTATGTCTTTGCTTTCTGTGAAAACATTTACACTTGCTGAGCTGCACAAGGCCACAGACAAATTCAATGCCAAAAGAGTTCTGGGTGAAGGAGGATTTGGGCGTGTTTATCATGGCATCATGGAAGATGGGACTGAGATAGCAGTAAAATTGATTACAAGGGAGAGCCAGAATGGAGATCGCGAATTCATTGCTGAAGTTGAGATGTTAAGCCGATTACATCATCGCAACCTTGTGAAGTTGATAGGAATATGTTTTGAAAGGCGTACACGTTGCTTGATTTATGAAGTTGTTCCAAATGGCAGCGTTGAGTCTCATTTGCACGGTATTATGTCTGACTTCTACTGATTCTTTTAATGCTGGCCAGACTTCAACATTAACTTGGCATGTTATCTGAAATAATCCCTCTTTCCAATATGCTCACAGAAGTAAGCAGAAAAGGATCGTTGTTGAGTCAGTTCATTTACTTTCTCATACCATTGTTACATATAGGTGGTATATTAAGCTTCTAGTGATTGCTCCTAATCAGATTATTTTAAAAGAAATATGTTGTCTGCAGGTGTAGACAAAAGAAAAGGGCCTCTTGACTGGGATGCACGATTGAAAATTGCTCTTGGTGCAGCCAGAGGATTGGCTTATCTTCACGAAGATTCTAACCCTCGCGTGATCCACCGTGATTTCAAAGCCAGCAACGTTTTACTTGAAGATGACTTCACTCCTAAGGTTTCTGATTTTGGGTTGGCAAGAGAAGCGACCGAAGGAAGTCAACATATTTCAACTCGAGTTATGGGAACTTTTGGGTACATTTTCTTCATAATAGTTGTTATTTCACAAATTTAATGCGATTACAGAAGTCACTCGCTGCCTTGTTGCTGTCGTCTATAGCAAAGATTGCAACAATTCAATTGGTAGACATTTTCTATAGTTATAACTTTTAAAGGGTAAAAGGCATTAGCACAAAGGTAGTTTCTGATAGAAACGGGACCGGCCATAAAAGAGTGTATCTCGAAAGTTCATGGTTGTCACAATTTCAACTAGTCAGTGACTAGGATTATAAGTTTTTGAAACTTAATTTTTTCTTTGTTAGCTAATTTCTTAGAAAACTTAATTTTTTTTATAAAAGACTTTCTTTAATTGGTCTTGATTCTTGCAAATAATGCATGACAGGGTGGGGCTGCTTAGTTTGAAATTTGAATAGTGATTATTGATTTAGTGGAACAAATGTTACTATTTCAAAGTGATAGCTTTTGGACATTTAGCATGCATGTTGAGGTGCGAAATAAATGGGTTATATAGAATATTAATTTTTAATTTTTATATCAAATAAAACTTGTATTCTACATTTTGTTTGATATAAAAACTAAAGATTAATATTAAATGTAAATATATAACATCAACTTGTGTGCCAGATTGTTCAAATGCTATTATGTTGAAGAAGAGGGGTACTATTATACGTAATAATATTATATACACACCAAGTATTATAGCAAATATGTAGCGAGAATGCTTCATTGTCGACCATGTTCAATTTTTTATTTTTCTTTCTAGTTCCGTGATTTTTTTAAATCTACCTTATCCATTATCGAGCATCTATCACTATCATGTTATCTATTATGTATTGCCTGCTCTCATTGATTATATATTAAAGCTATTTATGGTAGTAACTAGTGATTGGATCTGCAGGTATGTTGCTCCTGAATATGCGATGACAGGGCACCTACTAGTCAAGAGTGACGTGTACAGTTATGGGGTTGTGCTGTTAGAGCTTCTTAGCGGAAGACAGCCTGTAGACATGTCTCAACCTTCTGGACAAGAGAACCTTGTGACTTGGGCGCGACCCCTACTGACAAGCAGAGAAGGTTTGGAGCAATTAGTGGACCCTGCTCTAGCCGGAAGTTATGAGTTTGATGATATGGCCAAGGTAGCAGCCATAGCTAACATGTGTGTTCATCCAGAGGTGACCCACAGACCATTCATGGGAGAAGTTGTGCAAGCACTAAAATTAGTATACAACGATACAGATGGGGACTGCTCTAGTCAGAGGGTATCGTCCGCTATAGATGTAGACTTCAAAGACGATTCTGTTTCTGATAGCAGCTGGTGGAATGCTGGTGGCTTAACACCAAGATTAACATATGGAAATGCCACTACTTTTATAACAATGGAGTACAGTTCCGGTCCACTCGATGAACTAGAAAACAGAGCTTTTTCAGGTTCAAGTCCTATGGGAGACGGGGTGTCGCTACCCATTAAACATGGGAATAGGTCAGGTCCACTGAGGACAGTCCGGAGCAAGCCGTCATTTTATAGAACAAAGGGAAGCATGAGCGAACATGGTTTATTATCAAAACGTGGCTGGGACGAAGGTGCCAGCCATGAAGCTTCTTTTTAGAGTGTTGATTTGAAGTGTACAGAACAGAAGGATCACTTTCAATTCATGAAAGTGGCGTTCTTGTGTAGTTTAGCAATTTAATTTCAGTGTGGTTTTCATTTTGAGAGTCTGAGAGATATTAGATAGGGATTTGGGGGTGTCAAATTCTTTTCTAATATTGAAAATCAAGATTCATTACCATATATAAACATGTGGAGATGTAAGATTGAGAGTCAGCTGTATTACATGTGGTAAAATTGATTTTGCTGCAGTTCATTGCTAGATTGAACCAACAGTTTCTCTTGTTCTCCTTTAGTTTTTGGCTCACTTTTTCTAGAGCTAGTCAAGAAATCATTGTATGTTTTGAGTTAATAGTCATAGAATTATTGACATTTTTGAACATTTTGAAGCAATACTGTATTCCCTTTTCCAGGCACAGTCTTTATTTACTGCCATTTTAGTTTTCATTGATGTAGGTAATGATTATTATAAGAGGGTGAAAATTCAAAATTTTAGGTTTTGAAAGTTAAATGTGGTGACATGAATTACAGAGAATAATCGGAAATTAATTGGAACATTAATCGGATATATTAAAATAATAAAATAATAATTAATTTATTAACCTAAACATAATATTTTATGATCAATAAATAGTAATTAATTGGAATTTAAAAATGAAATCGTTAAAGTACCATCTAAAAACTAATCGATCAATTGGAAGATTTTTTGACTTGTGATTGTAGATAAACAAATAGAAAACACTCATTGGGCCATTAATTTTTCCAGTAAATATTTATGCTTAAGCTGGGCCTTACTGTATGCACAAATCATTGAGACTAGGTTTGTCAATGGATCGGGGACCCGATCCGATCCAGTCCGACCCGAATCTTAATAAGTGGATATGGATTTGAATAAAAAAAATCGATCCGATAATAATCCGATCCGATAAGGACCCGATCCATTAAGAAGTGAATATGAATTTTGACTCATCCGATTCGATAAAGACCCGATCCGAACTACAAAAATTATATATTTACAGTTTTTATATATTAATTAGATTTGACTAAATAATATCAAATTAATTAATTTTTATATATATCTATCAATTTTTCTTTTAAAGTTATTTTATTGTATTTTCGCACAAATTATAATCTCATTATATTATAATATCTCGTACACTCTATTATGGGATGAACCATATAAGTGAAAAGTTATTTTCATGCAAAACGTTTTTATTCACAATTCATAAAAATTCTTTATTTTAATTTATAATATATATATATATATATAATTATATAATATTTCAAACTCAATATTTATCGCTCAATTTTAGATATTTTTATTTTGACGACTAATTTTTTATTATATAATGTTTTGTGCTTAGATTTAGTGTATCATTAAATCAGGTTTAAATTAATATTATTTATTTAAAAAATTTTAAATGGATCCGGAGGTCCGATCCGATAATCCGAAATTCTAATAAACTGGATATGGATTATGCTATTAAAAGTCCGAGAACAATCCGATCCGAATCCGATCCGACAATTTTAAATGGATATGGATATAGATTTACTCAAATCCGATCCAAACCCGACCCGTTGACAAGCCTAATTGAGACAACTGAGAGCTCGTGGATTGGGCCTCTGCTGGACCGTTGTAATCCAGATTTCCAAAGTCATTGCGATGGTCTAGTACTGTGATTTACTAGCTTGTTGCCCGTGCAATGCACGGATTGAACGGTTTTTTTTATTCGTGTATTTTTTTAATTTTATAATAATATATTTAAAAATTTAGAACATTGTAATATTTCATGTAAAATCGTAAGAACACGAACTATATAAAAGAATCATGTGTCATTCAATTTATTTTGACTCTATCTTTGAGTTTTATAAATCAGATTTTAACGATTTTACAACCCACACAAAACTCACGAAATATTCTTTAATTCAGTGATGATTTAAAAAATATTATTTACGTAAAATTTTCTAGGATCTGAAGAGAAAAAACAGTTACGAATTTTATATTAAGTAGTCTATTCAATTTAGGATACCTACTTAACTATTCTATTCAATTTAAAAAATCTAGTTAGTTTTGGTTTAGATTATAAAGATAGAATATCCCCTTATTTCAGATCCAACGGCTATTATCTATTTAATTCAAGATCTAACGGTTCTTATTACATTGGTAATACATGACCAAATATTTGGATAAGATCCCTCTTATGCATATTATATTATAAGGATATAATGAGGACCCTTTTCTTTTTTCATTTTTGCTAAATGGTATTAAGGCTCTCTTTCGGAGTGCGGTTAAAAATCACTGTGCTGGCGAAAAAATCAGATGACTGTTTGCTAATATTTTTTATATGCATATGTTTTAATGTAAATAATTAAATAAAATAATATTTTTGGTGAGGTTTGATAGTAAAATTAGCATCTGTTTCCTATAAAGCATGAAAGACTTGCTTTCTCTAACATCAATTTTTAGGCCAAAAGCACTTTTCAGAAAAGCAGTTTTTAAATTTACCAAACAGTTTTTACCTGCTTTTCAGCAAAAAGCTGTTATTGCTGTCTAAAACAGCAATGCCAAACACACCCTAAGACACAGACTCAGAAAGAAGAAAAATGGAAGAGATTTTTTTAACTAAAATGAATGAGTTTACAATATTGTATAGTAGAACATTGATATATGAAGATTCAAGATAGAATGAATAATTTTTTTGAATTTTAATATTAATATTAATAGAGATAATATATTTTTAATCTCAATAAATGAGTTTTTCGGTCTTCAATATATTCATTTATAGAAGTTTAACTATAATTATAAGCAATCATTTCGCGACAATTACATATTTTTAACTTTCAGGTTTAAATGTCAAAATTCAAGAGAAGTCCTTTTTCTGAATCTCATATATATGACAAGATCACGAGTTAGATTAGCGAAAATTCCCTATCCTGTTTGTTAACATGCATTTCATTTGAAATGATGAATTTCAAATGACATAGTTTGAGTTAACATTTTAAATTTTTATATTTATACCACAATTTGAATGCCTTAAATTCTAAATGAGATTTAATTCGAAACTTTTTACTTGTTCAAAATAGGGCTGTCAAACGGATAATTCGGATGCGGATCTGCCTATATCCGTATCTGTATCCGAATCCGAAAATTCATATTCGTATCTGTATCCGAATCCGAGAATTTTAAGAGAATAATATCCGAATCCGGATCCGACAGATATAATCCGGATACGGATAATATCCGGATCCGAATCCGATTTTCAATCAGATTTTTTATTTTTATATTTAAAATTCAAAAAAATTGTAAAATAAAAAGTAAAAATTAAAATTAATTTTTAAAAATTGAGTTAAGAGTTAAAGTGATTTAATGCTACTTTTACTTTCTCAAAAATAAATTTTTATTTATCTTTTCAATATAATTATGTTATCTTTAAAATATTAAACTCAAATAATATTTTTATATATGTCTATAATATATTTACAATTATATAAAATTTATATAAATATATTATTTAATGAATATATATATATATATATATATATATATATATATGTATATTCATTTATTAAATAGTATACACACAGAAAAACACTATAAATTTAATAGAATAAATTTTAAATTATATATAATATTTACATATAATATATATTTATTCGGATCCGGATATTATCGGATACGAATATGCCTATATCCGTATCCGTATCCACAATTGTCGGATTCAGATACGGATAATATCCGCTTGGTCTCGGATACGGATAATATCCACTTTATTACGGATACGAATACAGATATTTCGAATGGATATCAAATTTTTCGAATTTTTTTGACAGCCCTAGTTCAAAATATTATTTGATCAAATTCAGAATTTCAAATAAAATCGAGTTATCCCGTTTAACGATCTTCCCTAACCAGTCCATGGACGAAAGTTTAGCGAAATGCGTCGCTTCAAAGTACGAACCATTAGTTAACAAAGGGTTGTTCTGGCCTTTGAGAATCATTCAAGCTTGCAAAGTAGTTAAGATTGCTGTAGTTGATGAACTTCATACTTAACAACTTTACAACGGGGCAGGAACTAGGATGCAATTAATTTGAACACTTGCAGTTGATATTTTATTAGCCCTTTTCGTTTTGATTCTGTCTTTCCAGCTTGTTCAGAGCTGGGAATTATTTTGATTCTCTCTTGTTTATCCCTTGAACAAGACAAGTTTCAACTTTTGGCAAGGAAAAGTAATGCAACTAATTATATGCCACGGTGTCCATTATCTTCGCTAACTATGTACTCCCTCCGTCCCACCCAATTCTTTACATTGGGTTTGGGCACAGAGGTTAAGAAAAAGTGTAATTTAGTTGTATATAAAGTGAGTGTAGTGGAGTAAAGTAGTGGATGTAGTTGATTTTTATATTATAAAAGTTTACTCTATTTTGGAAACTTTTGTAATGTAAAGAATTGAGAGGGACATCCAAAAAAGGGAAGTGTAAAGAAATGGATGGGACGGAGGGAGTAACATTTTATTAAACAATAAAAATGTTTATTAGTACCACTTGATCTACTTTCATTAGTATACTCTGATAAAGTATTTCTTAATTATCACACGTATCTAAAATTGCATACACAAATTATATAATATGATTTTTTTAAACTTTTCAAAAAATGAAAATTATATTAAAAATATATTTTAAAGTAAGTATATAAACATAAAATGACAACTTAATGGAGACGAAAATAAGAGCTTAAGAAATTTTAAAATTTATGTAAAACAATATTAAACAATATAATTTATTTTCACATCATCTAATTATCATATTTAAACAATATAATTTATTCATAACAAGTTTAAATATTAATAAAATATTAAATTTAAAATATAACAAATCATTACAGTAAATTTTATTGGACTATAACAGGTTCAATAAATTTAATAATTATTTTATTAAATTATTTTAGCCAATTCGGCAGGAACTACAACATGCATGAACTTATCTTTGTCTACCCACTTTTTGCAGTTGAATTATTAAATTCTTCATTTAAAATTTACAAAAAGAATTTTATATTTTATTTTAGACAGCATGCCTCGTCCAACTTGTTATTCACATGCAGGTGTATTATCTAAACCACATATCTCTTGTTATTAATAAAAAAATAAATATAAGAGTATCAACAACACTTCAGGAATTTATTATTTTTTAGTCACAAGCAAGTCGTATTCCTAAATTTAAATGCCAGGATTTTTTTTTAGTCAAATTTGTTTTTATTTGTTTAACCGTTCACTAACGAGAAAACCTAACTTGGTTTTGTCGTTTTATGATTCGGTGGAGATTATTATCAGTAAATATTGAATAAAAAATGTGACTAATAATGAGTAATATTCCTTAGACTGGTCAATATCCAAGGAAAATCCACATATTCCATTGCACATGTTAAGTAATTATTTACTGTTTTAATTAATGACAATTAATTACTCCCTCCGTCCCAGCAGGATGTATACGCTGGGGGAGGGAGTGCTCGGCACGCATTTTAAGGCTTATAAAAAGTATAGTTCTATAAATTTTTTTGGAAATCTTTTTTTTCTGTATAAAAATATAATAGTTTAACTTTTATTCAGAAAAAGAAAATTTTAAAAATAAATTATGGAACTATATTTTTTAAGAGCCTTAAAGTGCGTGTCGAGTGCACGGTTCCC
>PHNY01297595.1:1323-17253 GCA_003724115.2 Anethum foeniculum
GGCCCAAAGTATAGTTCCGTAACTTATATTTACGATTTTATATTTCTAAATATAAATTGGATGTTTAAATTTTTATTTTTTTTTAAAAAAAGTTACGAAACTATACAATATATACACTTTAAAATGCGTGTCGAACATTATTTCTGAAATGTAAATAAATGATAGAAACGGAAAGATATTAAACTTGACTAGGGTCTGTTTGGGTGACGGCTTATAAGCCACTTATGACTTATAAGTCAGTCACAACTTGTCAAGGAGTGTTTGTCGACCTAACTTATAAGTTGAATTTACAACTTACAAGCTGATAGTTGAAAATTAGTAATTACGTACTTTTTTAATTTATTTTGATTTTTTCATTTTTTTAGTAATTTTGATTTTAAAATATAAGTTTTAAATATTTTTCTGATTTAAAATTTATAAATTAAGATAATTGTATTTAATAAGTACTTGTTTTAATTTATTTAAATAAAAAAATTGACTTATAAGTAAATTTATCCGAACACTAATATAGCTTATACGTATATATCAACTTATCACTTATTTAATATTCATTTTAAGCCATAAGTCACTTATTTTAAGATTTCCCAAATGAGCACTATATTAATTTTTAATTTTACATTTCAACAAACAATCTATCCCGGAACAGACGAATTTCGATTTACATATTAAGTTTTTTATTTGAATTTAAATTTGTATTTATTCAAATACCGAAAAATATTTGAATTTCACAAAATTCGAATGTTGACATCTTGGCCTATATATACATGCATATAAAAATTACTTTGAAAAGAAAAACAATAAATTAGGATATACTTTTTTCCTATAATAAAAGAGAAATATATTAAATTAAAGTAATAAAAAACAAGAAACAAATATGTATTTTTCTCAAAAAAAAAAAAAAAGAAACAAATATGTACGTATTAGATATACGAATTTTATGATACACAATTCATAATTCCTTTTACACAAAATCTAGAATAGCAATAAAATAAGGAAAATAACAAGTATCCAAAAATAGTACCAATTTTCTTTCCAAATATTACTTTTTCAATATATATACTATTTCCGTCCCACTCATTTCTTTACAGTTTTTTTCTCATGTTCGGCACGTATTTTAAGGCTATTATAAAATATAGCTCCATAATTTATTTTTAAAATTATCTTTTTCTGAATAAAAACTTAAATATTATATTTTTATTTAAAAGGAAAAAAAATATAAAATAATTTAGGAAACTATACAGCATTAAAATACGTATCGAACCACTCTCCAACGTAAAAAATTAGGTGGGACAGAGGGAGCAAGTAAATCTATTATCCTCCTTTCTTATAAATATATACTATTCACTTTCCATTCGCCTTCGCCGGTACAAAAACACCTCCAAACCTTTCCTCCTCACTATCCAAATTGACTCCAACTTCCTCATTTTTCAATCAAATATATACACACACATATACATACAACTCTATACATAACCATCCTCCTCTGTCCGGTCCTTACATGGTTTGTGTCTCCGATCTCTACAGTAATCTCTCTCTCTCTCTCTCTCCCTCCCTCTCTCTAATCTCTCTCTCTCTCTCTCTCTCCCCCTCTCTCTAATCTCTCCCTCTCTCTCTCTCTCTCTCTCTCTCTCTCTTCTCTTTCATTTAGTGCAATTTATTGTTGTCTAGGGTTTTCATTTTAGGTTAATTGTAGTGAAATTGAAGTATTAATTTATTTTGTTATGCTGTATGTTTATGTTATAATTGATATATTTGATTAGATGTATCTAATGTTAGATATGTAATGTAATTACTCCAATTAGTTTAGTTTTAGCTGCCTGAACAGATTTTTCGATTTCGTTTGTTTCGATTACTGGTATTAATTGCTGATCTGAACTGATTAAGTAATAAACAAATTCAAGTTTTGTGTTTGTTTTTACGGAACTAGTTATGAATTAATTTAGGGGACTAAGTTTTTTATGTGTATGCTTTGATACGATATGATTAAGATGATTGTTAAGGAAATTAAGATGATTGTTTTGAAATAGAATCAGTTGTTTAATGAGATTGAGAGTTTAGAGAATTATGTAACGACGCATCGGAATGCATTAAATTTGATAGGTGTTAGATACGTTTATTTTGCGTTACATTCTTTTAACAATTGAAAGTAAGCTAATGGAATTTTTGCAACGTTTTGTGGAATCATATGGTTTTTGCGCGTGAACTTTAATGTATGTTAGCGCCTAAGCATACCATGTTCCAGTTGTCTTTTGTAGATTTGAGCTGGTTGACACGTTCAAGCTGATCCGATGATTTTTGTTACACTCCTGTTGTTACGGAGAAATTGGATTTCAGAAACTTTAGTTTTCTTTACATATTTTTCTTGTTATTTTTCTCATACTTTTCTGAGGTCCATTTGCAATTTCTGTATCTATTTTTCTTTGCTATATGGAGACTCATTATTACCCATGAAATTTCTCGAGAAAAATAAAACTGAAATATGGTTACAATATAATTCATTTCCTCGTAGTAAAATATATGATCCAGTTTCTTTGTGTAACACCTGAAAAAGGTCAGCTTTATGAACTGGATTGTAGTATATTATATGCCAGTTACAGTTTAAATGCTGTGTTGCTGTATAAGCACTAAAGAAGGGTGGAGTACCTCCTAAAGTCTTGGAGGGTTTCATGTTTTTGTGCTTTCCTAAGGATAGATTTTTCTTACACTTTTGGTGCATCTATATTATGTGTCATATCTTAGGACATCTGTACATGGAAAAAATATTGCGTGTCACGTAGGTTTTTTCATGAAAAAGATATTGCGTGTCACATAGGTTTTTTTTGGTTATTTTCCCTGCATTGTTTTTTTTAAGTATCACACATTTGTCAGGGCCTGTAAGTGCTGTTTCGAGATTCTATTTGTTAATTTAGATCTTCAAAATATTTTTATCACATTATAACTAAATTTCAAACAACGTACTTGAATCGCAATATACAACTTTACCACAAGAAAACGCAAAAACTGCAGTTTGCTAGAACTTACAAAGTTCAAAGGTAGTGTTATTTAATCACTGAATTTTATTTTTATGGCTGTTTTTTTACTTCTAATGAATGATGATTTTTAAATTTGCTTACCTATTGTATTGAGTATCGATCTATTTGGTTTCTCTTTAGTCTTTACTCTTTAGTGTCTGCATAGATTTCTTGCCTGCAACTTAAAATGAAATTATTATCATATTTTATTTTGCTTCAGATTGCTCAGAAAAATGGATTTCCTGAAGTGCACACCTTTCAATGATACGCCTTTAAGTGTGACACCTCGAAATTTTCCGCACAACGCACACATAAAGGGTGAAGAGAAAGAGGAAGCTTCTGGTCATCCTGTTGTAAAAGATCTGGATGTCGATCTCAGTGAAGTTTACTTTTTAATCATGCATTTTTTATCTGCCGGGCCATGCCAGAAAACTGTTAGACAGCTCTGGAGTGAGCTTGGAGAACATCAGCTCTTACCTAGAAGATATCATGCTTGGTATTCACGTAGTGGTGCAGTGAGTGGGGATAGAGATGATAATGGTAGTTCTTTCCCTCTAACTTATGAGGAAGTTGTTGAAAGGTAATTTAATATGCTTTCAGTCGACTTATTTTTTTTAGATTTATTTTTTGTACTTGTTACTGAATATGCTTACTGATCTTTTTTTTTTTTTAAATTTCATACCTATTCTTCCAAGCGTATACAGATACTTGACTAATGATTGAAACTTACTTTTGAATCCTGATTGTGTTTGTGAATAGATGTCAGTGTTATTCCAATTGATTTCTATAGATACTGTTTCTTTATACAGATACTGTTTGTTTATATATGTTGTCACTAACTAATCATGAACATTTAGTTTTCTTAGTTGACCATATATTCGTGTGTAAATTGATAGATGTCTTATTCGTTAGTAAATATCTTAATTAGTACCACATAGACGTATGATATATTAGCTGCAGGCTGTATCAATTATATTCCTATATATAATTAGCCTATGAAGCAAGGGTGCGGGGATTTGCGGTGTGGGGATACGCGAATTCTGCAAAATTAAAAATATGGGGATTCGGGTGCGGGGGTATTCGGCAAATAATAAAATATTAAAAAAATAAAATTATATATTTATATATATAATTAATAAGTAAAAAAAATAAAGTTTCTATATTCAAGGTCAACAACATTAAGTCACATAAATCATTGTATAATAACTAAATATTAACTTCTTAACATTAATTTAAAAAAAACTAAAGTAAATAAAAAAGTAAATTTAAAGTCAAAAACACCCATATAGAGTGGGAAGTGGTAAATGCGTATACAGTGTCACGACAATGACATATACATACATGACGTGCACATATACATCCAAATCCAAACTGAAAAAACTGAAGAAGAAAGGAGAAATTAGATTAAAGAAATCAATTACAGATTACTAGTATATATATGTAAAAATCGAGAAGAAAGAAGAAAGTGAACGGAAAGAAGAAAGAAGAGGGCTTACCGGAAATGACGGCGGAGATGGGATGACCGATATTTGAGAAGACGTCGATGAGTAAGTGTGTGTAATTGGGGCCTAAATCAATTTGGGGATGTTAAGTCCTGTTTTTTGTTTGGCTGGAAAATTACAAAAAAAAACCCCTCCCGAATCCCCTTCCTGTATCCCCCACGAATCCCCGGCCGAAAATACGGGGATACGCCTGTTGGCTCACCCGGTATGCAAATAGGCGCAGCCTGCTGCACCTGGTGCGCGGTGCGGTACCTAATAGCCGCACCCATGCTACCCAGTAATTAGCATAATTAATGTAGTTTGGTTGTCAGGCTAAAGTAGTCATTTCAGAATTAGTATTATTAAGTAAAGAGATTAAGATTCAATTCCTTGCAAATAAAAACATTGACTCGATATTACTGTAGTCATTTCAGAAGTAGTATTATTAATTTAAGAAATTAGGGTTCGATTCCTTGCGAATACAGACATTAACTTAATATTACTGTTAAAGAAAGTTAAGGAAGGTACTATGATTTGGTCATCAGAAACTCTAATAACTAGTTTCTTTAAATGTCATAAGAACCTGAAATTTAAAATCCCAGGAACTGCGTCAGAGGTGCCAGATTGAGTTGCTAAATAGTTTCACGTACTTTTTGGTTTAGTGTTGACCATGGTGGGTGAAATTAATATAGTTAATTTTGGTAGGAAATATAAAACATGCCCCATTATGATTAGTTTTCTAGGGTTTAATTGCTAATACACATTACATTTATACAGTGGGAGACATGCTTCCTTGAGAATTAAGAAAATTGAGGAGGCCTTTCTTGATGTGCTTACTGCTTCTGTGTTAGCCTTGATCTGGTTTTGGGCCCCACATTTTCTGCAAAAAATTCATCCAAATATTTAAAATTTTAAAACCTGAAAAAGAAGCTCCCATAACATTATATTTTGTTTGTCAGTTAGTCAGGTGCAGCCAATCCTTGATTAAACCAGAAAAATTGATCTTGAATGCAATTTCAGGCAGATGCTTTCTTTTTAAAGCACAAAGAACAACTAAAAGATGATAATAGTGGGAAATCTAAACTTTTAAAACTTGTTAGTGCATGATTATTGTAGATCTTAAAGCTTTGCAAATATAAATTTGTGAATCAAGTTCTGTAAATTTTTAAATATTACACCTTACCTCCCAATTTTCAAGGCCTCTTTACTTTTCTAATATATTTTTACCCATCCGGATCACAGACATGTAATAATTTATTTTTTTAATACACGTTAGCTGTTAAATTATGAGTTGCATCAAACTTAAAACATCTTGATAGTAGCTTTATATTAGGTTATATGCCAAGTGGATTAAGTTTTCATATATTATATTTGGTGTTTTTTTGAATTAATTTTATGTTCATCCAACTGCATCAGTGTGCTTACAGCTACTTCCTTACTCTATTAGGTATTCTTACATTGAAAAGGACCACTTGTTGAAGCTGCTGAAACAATTGATGCTGAATGTGATACCATTGCGGAGTATAAATGATAGATGTGATCTTAGCGCTGCTGATGTTCCTACGCTGCTTGGGGATGGTCTTTTCTCTCTTCTAGGTTGGATGCACTATTATATGTTAATTTAGTTTAATAATTAACAGAAGGAAACCTAAATTTGACTGCTCAAATCCCCAAGTCCAGCTCGATCCTAAATTCTATCCCGTGCCCCCCCTCCCCCACATTCAGGGCCGGCCGGGTATGTAGTAGAGAAAAGAATATTACATAATTTTCTTGCAAGAGCTTAAGCACCTCCCTCCAACGTTGATTATCAAGCTTAAGCACCTCCCTCCAATGTTGATTATTTCAATGGATTGACATGAATTTGTGAAAGTTTTCTTCCCCCTCACATTATAGCTTTTATTAAAATCTATATAGTTTCAGGGATTCACCTTCCACGTTGGGTATTAAAAGCATCAACTTGTCAGCACTATAGCATTAAGCTTTTATTTTTCATCCATTTCATTAAATTGATGCTTGCCTTTTGGAAATGTTATGAGCAGTATCCAAGAATCGTGGCTACTGACTAGTCTTGCTCTTTTAAGCAATTGGCTGTAATGGTTGGTGGTGGTTATTGTTAGTTATTTTCCCTTGTCTCATATTAAGTGTCCTAATTGACTATGAAAGTAAATCAACTATATTGACAATAAATGCTTGTTGATCTTTGGTGAAGGACTGTGAACCTAGAACTTAACAGTTAAAAGAGAATTCTACATCAATGTTTGTTTTCAAGATTACCCGTACGTGTCTTTATATTTTTGTGTACTACAAATACGGTATGTGACTATTCGAATCAATAAAGAGACGATGGAAAAGTATTATTTACTAATTTAATATAAAAAATTTATGCCCTATTTTTCAAAATAGTAGTTAGCATGCATTTATCCTGCTGGACGTACAGTGGACGTTAACTATTACTTTGCATTCTTATTTCAACCGATAAAGAATAATAATTTGCTGGCTTTCTAGTTCTTGTCATACAAAAATCTGTTCTTTTCCCTTTGGTTTAATAGTTCTAGTAACCTATAAATGTGATCTTGTTTATCTTGGATTTCTTGGTTACTCTGCTGCAGGTGCTAAATGTAGAGCAGACATGCAAGTAAAGCCTCTTCCAGCTTATCTTAGATGGCCTCACATGCAGGCTAATCAGGTTCTCGGGCTAACATTGAGGGAAATTGGAGGCGGTTTTCGGAAACACCATCGAGCTCCATCCATTCGCTTTGCATGTTATGCTGTCGCTAAGCCAAAAACCATGGTACAGAAGATGCAAAACATAAAGAAGTTGAGGGGGCATAGAAATGCTGTCTATTGTGGTAAAGTTTTCATTTTTAGATATGAGCAATTAATGACATGCTACTGCTTTGTTATTATATGTCCTTCTGACGTCAATATGTTGCTTCGATCAACATAACATTTCCAGTTGCCATTTATCATTATGGTTATATTCATTTTTGAGGTTTTCTAGCCAGAAGTAAAAATTTGTGCAATCCACAACATTTAACTTGAATTATGCAGCAATATTTGATCGCACTGGGAGATATGTGATTACTGGATCAGATGATCGTTTGGTGAAGATTTGGTCTATGGAGACTGGCTTTAGCCTCGTCAGCTGCCGTGGACATGAAGTAAGATTAAACTTATAGATGTCCGTATAAAGTAGTTTCCCCTTCCCGATTTGTTCGGAAAATCACTTTTTGAGTAATAAGAGGAAAGCTAAGAGGGCTGTTTAGTTTCTTTTCTAGCCTTTCTGGAATGTGTTGGAGAAATTTTAAAAAAGAAAAAGAGCCCATTTTTTTTTGAATTACCTGCTCTATGTAATGAAATATTAAAGATGACAAGAAAATGAGCAACAAGTCTTTCAAAGTGCATGGGTTTCCTATTATAGAAGTCCTGCATAAAAACTTTAACGGCCTAAAGAGTTGCGAACAAGTTGAGATAAATGCATATTATGATGCTCAATTGTATTATGATGTGTTTGTTGACCTGTTTATGCATCTTTTTTCACTATGAAGGGTGACATAACGGATTTGGCTGTAAGTTCCAATAATGCTGTGGTGGCTTCTGCTTCAAATGATTTCAGCATTCGAGTTGTAAGAACTTGGGCCATTAAACAAATAATTTCAAATCCTTCACATTCTTGTAGTTTAAGATACTCGTACATGTATATGTTGCAGTGGCGCTTACCAGATGGATTACCTATTTCTGTTCTGCAAGGACATGCAGCAGCTGTTACTGCTATTGCATTCAGCCCCAGACCTAATTCTTTCTACCAACTCTTATCGTGAGTCTTCATAAGTACCACCTATATAATTTTTAATGGTCTATCAGTATAGGCTTTCTACCCAAGTTGCACTTATATTGACCTGGTTCGGTGCTATACTTTCCGGACATTCCTTTGTTTTTAGGATCTCTGTGAAATTTTACATTCAGATAATAATTCATCCTGCCTTCTATGATTTGTAGATATTTTTTCAAGTATTAGATAGCTATTTGGCTATTTAGTTCTCATTATCCCGTGGTTTGTTGCAGAAGTGAGCTTCTATTGTAGTTTCTGTGACTGTTTAGTAGCTTTCTTTTAATAATTGAGAATTTCAAAAGATATAGATAAAATTGTCTTCCCTAATTATAAACCAAATTGCTCGGAACTAAACATGGACATAGATGGTATAACATTGCCAAGAGGAGCTTCATGTTTGTTTCTTATAGTGACCTCTACGATCCTGCAAATGTTTATTGCATTAAGATGTCATTAGGATGTTCTGTACTTGCAGTTGCATACTTGCATTACTTTACACCCATTTTGTGACTTGGTTGTCATGGAAATATTTGATGCATCTTATTCACGCCAGACTGCTTTACTTTACGGTCACTGTTTGCTGAGTAAAGAAGCATAATACAAATCTTCTTTTGTTTCTTGTTTCTTTTTTTGTTTCCGTTCGCTGTTACCAAATGTTGGTAGGTCGTCCGACGATGGGAGCTGTCGTATCTGGGATGCCAGGTCCTCTCGCAGTACTCCCCGCATATATTTGCCAAAGCCAATAGATGAAGTTGCAGGTAGATTGTAGTTTTGTGTTTTCTGGTGCGCTGTAATGTGTGCAACTCAGTCTTGATTAAGCGGCTAAGCTGATTATTTTACAGGTAAAAGCAATGCTCCCTCCTCGAGTACCGGTCCCTCCTCAAGTACTGCTTCACAGAGCCATCAAATTTTATGTTGTGCTTACAATGCTAATGGCACAGTCTTTGTAACTGGTAGCTCGGATACTTATGCAAGGGTACGTATATCACTAGATAAATCTTAGCTTTTCTACCGTTCAGGTAGATAAATTAGTTAGGAAATTAATTTGGCCACATCCTAAAAGTCGTCTGCAACAGTCTTTCTTTTAATTAGTCAGACATCCTAAGCTAGTGATTTACAAAAAGGTGCGGCATTGCAGGTTTGGAGTGCTGGAAAACTCAACGGAGATGACTCTCAGCAGCCGTATCATGAGATTGATGTATTGGCTGGTCATGAAAATGATGTCAACTATGTACAGTTTAGGTTAGTGAGCGACTATATACAGTTAAAACGTATGCTTAATTATGTTAAAATTTTATCCTGCTTTTTATTTTTGCAGCGGCACAGCTGTGGCTTCAAGGTCTTCAATTTCGGACTACTGTGGAGAGGAAAACATCCCTAAATTTAAAAATACTTGGTTTGTATCTCCATTGAGGTTTTCTTTTTTGTTTTTTCCCTTTTCCAAGATAGAAAATAGTCCTACATCTGCATTTTGCTTAAGTTGCCTAAGTTATCGTAATTCTAGGTATAACCATGAGAACATAGTTACGTGCTCCCGTGATGGCAGTGCAATCATTTGGATTCCAAAAACACGGAGATCTCAGGTGAGTCATACTGGCAAGATTTCCTGTTCTAGACATCTGGTCTTAACAATTGGGTCCATACAGGGAAAAGTAGGGCGCTGGACACGGGCTTATCATCTCAAAGTTCCTCCTCCCCCAATGCCTCCTCGACCTCCTCGAGGAGGCCCACGCCAGAGATTACTTCCAACTCCTCGTGGTGTAAATATGATTGTATGGAGTCTGGATAATCGCTTCGTGCTTGCTGCCATCATGGGTAGTCTACTTGACATCATTATATTTTTGAAAATCTGATCCTTCGAGGAACTTGCAAATAACATCTACTGTCACATGAAAATAATTGACTAGCTGTAGATTCTTTGATAGGACTAGGTTTTGCAATTGACTTAGCTGGCCATGTGTTCTTACAGTAATTGGTAAAGAAGCATTTACCTCTAATTTTTTTTACATCTCCAACATTTTAAGCAGAACTTCTCTCAGGTTTCTTTAAGTCAATCTGAGTTTCTATATTCTGCTTGTTTGTATATTATATGCAGGCCTTAGTTTATATATTAGATGCCGGTTTTGGTTTTATATAGTATACTTCGTCAACCTAAGCACTCGATTTACATGGTGTTTTGTCTAGTACGGTGGTCCACACGCGGGGTTTACTTGTATAAGATTCCCCATCAAAAAAAGCCTTTAGTTGTTGGTAAAGCACATGTACATTATCATAATGATATCAGTGCAAAAAAGATTATACAGGATCTGGTTTCGTTAACTATAGGCTACACATGGTCATCTACTTTGTCCATTGTGAAAAAAAATGTTTCTCCATTATCTACTAGAAGTTATAGAGTCCGACTTGAAGGTCTAAATAGCTAAAAAAATAAAATGGTTGATATAATCTTGGGTATTAATTTATTAGTATCTTGTTTTAGTTCAAAAGAAGGCACAAGTGTTTTAGTTTAAAAGAAGGCACGAGTGTATAATGTATTTTAGGAAATATAGAAGGCTAGTTAATTTAATGATTTGTAACTAAGTGGTTGAAATTTTAATATTATATTAGTGTTTAGTAATGGCCTTAGTTTTATCTAAATACTTTAATGTAAGAAACAGAATCCATTGTAGAGAATTCAAGAACTATGTAGTTGTAAATGTATAATTAGGTTATTAATTGGATATATGTAAGCATTATCACCTTATTAATAGCTAGATTAGAAGTGACATGTTATCTTCTTTTCCATATATATGATCTCTCAAAGTTTGAAACCTAAAACTTAAAACCTCAGATTCCACTTCTTTCATAAAGAAACAGACTTGCTGGTTGGATTCTTTATCTACAGTCATTAAACTTGTTTTCGTCTGCATATTACTTCTTTATTAGATACCGCTCATCTTTTGATTCTCCTACTCTTTGTTTGATCCTTTGCAGATTGCAGGATATGTGTTTGGAATGCTAGTGATGGTAGTTTGGTACATTCTTTGACTGGCCATAGTGCATCTGTGAGTGGTTTTGATAATGGAACTAGTAAACTCAATTCAAATTCTTGCTAAACTGTTGTTGTTACTTTAAATCTCTTACTTATTGTGCGGGCTATCTCTTAGTTTGTACTGGACTTGAATGTTATATCTTTCCGGTTTCATGTTGCTTTGTTCTGTATGCTTTCTCGCAGACCTATGTTTTGGATGTTCACCCTTTTAATCCTCGAATCGCAATGAGTGCTGGCTATGATGGGAAAACTATAGTGTGGGATGTAAGCCTTTCACATTTTATATTGTGAAAGATTTTCATCCATTATCCCCATCTTGAAATATCTGCTTTGCTGAATTTTCAGATTTGGGAAGGCACTCCTGTTCACATATATGAAATCGGACGGTATAAATTGGTGGACGGCAAGTTTTCACCGTAAGTAATCTGCAATGAACTTGGTTATCTCTATTATTTCCTTCATTACGCTGAAAGAGGACATGGTCTATTACTCTATTGTATATTGTAGGTATGCTGTACTTGAAACAATAGTGATAACCAAAATATATAGAGAAATTAATTGTTCCCTATATCGCCACTGTAGGCTACCACCCGGTTAATTAATTTCCTTAAATTTTAATGATACTAGAATGCAAGAGTTGGGTAACAGTCTCAGAATAAAGTTGGCCCCAAAAAGAGATCTTCTGATATTGCTGTTTAGAGATCGCAAGATGGTTGGATTGTTCAAGTTATAGTTATAATGGTTTAATAGCTGGAAAGGTCAATAGCATGGGATACGGCTTAACATGTAAAAGCAGTTAATACTTCTAATCAGTATTTTTAATAATACAAAAAGTTCCTTTAAAACTACTCTAAATTAAATGTTATTTACCTTACAATTTCTAGGACTATTTACTGGAGATATTATAGTTGAAAACCTGGTCCTCGTTCATTAGCAAAATGTGAAGTTGCTGCATTTTTTCATAGCTAATATGAAAAGAGCCTCGTGCGACACATTGGAGACCATTTTTTTGCATTCATTTTGTTATCTTTTGAAATTGTTTACTCTTATTTGCAACTAGTGATGGCATGTCTATAGTACTATCTGATGATGTTGGACAAATTTATCTAATAAACACCGGCCAAGGAGAGAGTCAAAAGGATGCCAAATATGACCAGGTATATAAGTTACGACATCTTTTATTTTGGTTGGATGGCTGCCAGTGTAAGTGGTTATTGATGTTTGTGCATATTATAATTTCTACAGTTTTTTCTTGGAGATTACCGCCCCCTTATTCAGGACGAACACGGGAACGTTGTTGATCAGGTTAATATCTCTTTGTTTCCTTTAATGTGCCTTTGAGGTCACACCATCAGTGCATTTGTTATTATTTGCTTTTTGTGAAAAAGGAACAAACAACTATTTTACAGGTTATTATAATTATTATGCGAACTATTGCAATATGCAAGTTGGTTCATGACCTTCGAAGAAAAAAAAAGCTAAATTTTGACTACATCATCTAAAGGGTTATGGAAAGAGTATTATACGTTTCAAAGTTGGCTACTAGACATTCACATTCTGTTTCTTTCCCCTTCATTTGTACTGCCTTTGCATACTTACTTTGTTCTAATCTGTATGACCTTGTTTTGATCCCCCTCCCTAAACCCCCTTTTAAATAGTAAAGCGCATTAAGCTTTCACAGTTCTTTGTAACTTTACATGGTATCAGGCCATTGGTTATGGTTTTATGTCTTTTGTAAACTTTAGGCTGTTGTAGTTTTCTTTGAAGTGGTTTCCACAAGTAGTTGAACTGTTGCTATAATAATTTTTTAATGATCTTTTCTCTGAGTGTGGGGTTGCATGTACATGTGATGACAATACAGCAGTATAGCAGCTAAACTCTTAGTACTACACATGATGCAGGAAACACAACTTCCTACATATCAGAGAAATATTCAAGATGCTCTTTGCGATTCAAGTATGTTTGTGGTTCAAATCATCTACAATAAATCCTTTCTAAGATAATTTTATTAAATTGTAGTTTTTGCGACTGAAAATGTAGGTATGGTTCCATATCCAGAACCTTATCAAAATATTTATCAGCGGCGTCGGCTCGGTGCACTGGGTATTGAGTGGCGCCCCTCGTCCATAAATAATATGTTGGGTACAAATATCAGCCTAGGTCAAGAATATCAATTATTGCCTTTAGCTGACCTGGACATGGTGTTTGAGCCGCCGCATATAGAATTCTTAGATGCTACGCTCTTTGAACCTGAAAATGATGTCATAATTGATGACACTGATTCAGAGTATGATATTGCTGAGGAAGTTTACAGTGGTGATGAGCAGGGGAATTTAGGTAATGATTCTTCTAGTGATTCAGAGTGTAGTGAAGAAGACAACATGGCTGCAAGGATTCATAGACAGGGCCTTCGTAGATCAAAAAGAAAAAATCTTCAGGTAGTTACAAGTTTATTTTGCAGGTCAGTTTGCATCCCGTGCTTTTGCTAGCTAACGACCGATTCTCCTTTTTTCTAGGTTGACCATGATATCGACGCATCCAGTAGCAAACGACCACGTAAGAAATCTAGACTCACTCGTTTAACTAAAAAGAGGAAGTCGTCTACAGCAGTGTCATTAAGACCACAGCGAATGGCTGCACGCAGTGCATCAAATGTACTTTCTGAGATTTCTGAAGCGTCTACTTCTGGAGAAGACGAAGAAGACTGGGAGGATGTTTTATACGAGAGCGAGTCAATTTTACAAGCTTCAAATAGTCAAAGCGATGAATCAGATGAAAACTTGCAGACTGTGCATAAAAAGTATCCTAGAGTCAAACATGGTTCAATGGACACGTCTGGAGATATAATTAAGCCACCAGAGCAAGTCGCCCCTCAGATGAATGGTGAAAACAAAAGGAGATTGGTCCTAAAAATTTCTCTTAAAGATCGCAAGAAATCTGTGCCAGCGATCACTGTATCCCATTCTAACAACCAGAATGAATCATCATCTTCGTTTTCTAGACATAATGGAGAAACGTCTTCCTTTGTAATTGATGCAGAGCTGTCGAGAAACCATACCCTGAATAAAATCAGAGACAGTGAAGATCATGAAATAACTGAGGATATCATTGCAGTCAAACCTTGCAGTGAACATCAAGAAATTCTTGACGGTAGGTCCAGAAATGAAATCGATTCCGTCAACGGGAACATATTTATAAATGATAATGGCACTTCCTTCTCTGGTTCAGGCCAGAAACAGGCTGGGGATTTCACAGATTGTACCGGGTCTGATGTACTTGTTGGAACTAGTCATCCAAATGAGTTAAACGAGAACCTCACACCTAAACCTATAAAGTTAAAGATTAAATCAAAAAGTAGTTCGAAGCCCAGTTTGCATTTTGATAGAAGCACAAAAACGAGTAATGTTGTTTTCAGTTTGGATAGGTTGAGAAGCAATCTAGAAGGTGTTGATGGATATACAGATCCAAGTACTTTAAATAATAGTGATGATAATTGGGATGCAGGAGCTGAGAAATGCGAACCTGCACCCCATGTGATATCTAAAACAAGATCCTTGCGGCTTAAGGGACCTTTACGGGAGAACAATGACACTTTCACGGAGAGAGAGGGTAGTCTCCAAGCAGGGACATCCGGAAATGCTAAAAAGACATTTAATAATCTCCAATCAGATGGATGGATGTCAAATCTGAAAACGGTTGCTAGACCTAGGTCTACCAGGAACAGGAGAGGCATTGCTAATAATAATGATAACCATTTGTTGGCTGTAGGAAATTTAAAGAGTACAGAGAGAAAATCAAATTGGCTATTATTGTTGGAACAGGAGGTTGGCTACCGCTACATTCCTCAGTTGGGTGACATAGTGGTTTACGTAAGACAGGTATCTAGATCTATATTTTTCTTCATCTGTTATTATTTAGTATGTAAGCACTTCACAGTATTTCTAAATATACATATTATAGTTAGCGTGTACATAATTTGTGTTTGGTGTTCTGTTATTTTCAGGGCCATGAGGAGTATATAGAAAAATGCCAATGCTCATACGATAAGGTTCCTTGGAAATTGTTTGGAGAAAGCATACGAGTTGTAGAAACTTGTTTGGTTGAAGGTCTTGATTATGCCCCAGTTCCAGGTTCAGGGGAGACCTGTTGTAAAGTTACACTTAAATTCACAGATTCAACTTTATTGGGCCGAACATTTGAGTTGACGCTCCCAGACCTGATTGACTTCCCTGATTTTGTTGTTGAAAAAACACGGTATGATGCTGCCATCGACAGAAACTGGGCACTGAGAGATAAATGTCTTGTCTGGTGGAGGGAAGATAATGAGAATGGTGGCAGTTGGTGGGAAGGTCGGATTGTTGATTCGAAAGATAAATCTGGTGACTTCCCTGATAGTCCATGGGAAAGATTTCGTATTCGATATACAATTGGAGGCAGTTACCAGCAACATAGTCCTTGGGAATTACATGACCCAGACAGCCAATGGGAGCAGCCCTCTATAGATTGTGAAAGCAAAGATAAGGTGATGTCTTACTTGTCTAAGTTGTGGAAATCAGCACATAAAAATCAGGTCTC
>PHNY01297599.1:4747-34328 GCA_003724115.2 Anethum foeniculum
CTAAAATGAAGAAAAGCATCTTCTAATTAAGCTACGTAATAAGGCAAACTTTAATTTGATCAACTAATTAAATTCAAGGACAACATATCCATTACATATATAAATAGAGATTTTCTCTTCATATTAATTACAAAATGATACTAGAAACTACAATATTGAATAACCAAATGAGTTAGATCATCTATCTGGGTTTCTTTAATCAGAAAAAAGCAAAAATTTTGCTCCCCAGCCAGTACAAAGTTAACTTTATAAGTTAACCGAAAAATAGAGTAGTAAAATAAAAACATACTTCTAACTAAATAGTTTCATAATATTAATAAATCTTTCGTAATATCAATTTATGCCCAGCTTTTCTATGCCTGTTCAAATTTGACCGGAGATTGTGCTGCTAACCCTAGCCAAGATTTGTTTTCAACTGGCTTCACCGGAGCTTTGGCCGACGGCGAAGCGTACGGTGCTCGTGCAACAATCCTATCTTTTCTTTTCTCCAAGAAACGAGTCAATGAAGCTGTTCTTGCAATTGGAAGACCTGATTTTACAAAAATCATTGTTAGACATATTTTCTTGATAAAGCTACATGGCAGGTCGGGATATTTTATAACTAACTTATAAGTTAAAAAAAATGTACGTGGCCGATAAACACATGCATATACTTAGGGTTTCCATTTATATATAAGTTATAAATGTAGGTTTAGAAAAAGTACCTGATATAATTGGTCTAGGAGACCTTTGTAGATTGTCAGCAGCAACTTCAGTTGGTTTTTGAACTATATTATTACTTGGACTAGTAGACTTTCCTTTTCCAGCTAACATCATAATTTCCTTAGCTTTTTCAGCCGGAAAATCATTAAAGACAATGACTTGACCCCCATAAAAAATAGTCATTTGACCAGCTCCCGGCGTTGACTTCACCGGAACTTCTTGCATGGGCTTATCAGCAGCCGGAAAAAGATTCATAGTAGTCGGAGGACCGACCGGACGCCGGAAAATCTCAGGCTTAAGGTCTCCAAGAGTACCCTTTTCCTTCATGTACTGACTCAAAAGATTACAAGTCTGTGAGAAATTTGACTTGTCAGATGACCCTCTTGCCGCCCTTTGGCCGGAAAACTTGCCGGAATCAAGAATCATGGATGAAGTAGACATGGTTTTTGTGGAAGATGAAGAGGAATATTGAAGCTATGGTTGTGAAAAATTACTGACAAGAGGGAATAAAAATGTAAGGTTGATTGATGGAGATGTAGAAAAATGTTTGTATGTATATATAGAAGGATAGGTAGAGAATGCTTGTGTTGATGGTGGAGGGTTAAAACACGAGGAATATATGGGGGTGTTCTCTTTGCAAGGCAACTTTCAACGCCTGTCTGGCATGGCTTGTTTTTTTAATTATTTTAGTCGGGTATCATATTTCACATTTTAAATTCCTAGTCCAGAGTCTTCCCCGAACATTGCATGTAATTCTTTATTGTGCATTTTAAAATTTTATGATAATTTATGTGATATAAATACAATTACTTGTCATATGACTTATGCTCGTTTATAAATACTTATTATTTACTCAATTTGATTATCAACTTGCAGTTTGTACCCGATTTTAGAGGTTTGTCACTTCAAGGTTCTAAGTCTAATTTCAGATAGATGCATGAATTTTGATAGGAGGTCATGGCAACTTTAGAGATTTAACACTTCAAGATCTTATGTTGGAGTTTAGATGAATGCATGAATTTAGATAAAAAGTCATGACAATGCTAACCTTCTCAATGTTAATTGAGACTATAAAATGATGTGCTAGTCTTCTCAATATTAATCCAGTGCCCACGTAAATTTATAGGGACAATTAATTATAATAAAAAATTTGCAATTTCTTTGCCTTTGTATTTTCTATATTATATGGGTATTGGTTCTATATTTCAAACTCAGAATAAATACATCTATTCTTGCCAAATCCTACATTATTGATATTCAAACCCAGAATAGATACATCTATTCTTGCGGGAAAAACTAAACAATTATTTAATTATATCTATTCTTGCCAAATCATACATTACCATAAATAGAGGGAAAAATTAAACAATTATTTAATTATATATATTACCGAATACTATAAATATATTCAATAAAGTAAAGTTAAAATAGTTACATAAATTTGAAACTAGTTATGAAACTAGCATTGAGTTTAACTCTTCTTTGACACCAAAAAATATTTTTTGATATTATATTATAAAAATTGCTATAACTATTTTGCATTTAGTATTGAACCTCTCTTAGAGTATTAAAAGTTAATACTTTTATTAGTGTGAAGCTTTTAAATAAGTAAACAAATATAAACTGAATGTATAGATCTAGTTAGCCCATGTCTAAAATTATTTTGTTAAGATATTTTTTAATTAATAACTTATGAAAGAAAAATATAAACATATTTTCTTTATTTTGTTGTAATTATTATTACTCACTTTTTGATGTTTACCGGTATTAAAACAATTTATTTTCTTAATACTAAAATTCACCATAAAATGCAGAAGATTTAGAAGGGGCCATGAAAAAAGTGTCCGCGCAAAATTAAATTTTATATTTTTAATTATTAAAATAATTACAAATATATATAAGAAAAAGTTATAGAAATTTCAAAAATATGAGAATATTTTCATAAAGTTTACCCAATATCACCTTAAAATTAGATTTCTGAATCCGTCATAGGAGAATAACTATTTATTGATTTCAAAAAAAAAAAGGAGAATAACTATTTATCTAAGCTGATAAAATAGAATAATACTATTTGAGCTAATTTTCAAAATCTAGATATACAGTTAAAGTAGAATCAATGCTATTTTAATTTTGAAATGGGATAGTACACACTTCATACGCGGTGTATCTTTATCATAAACTTTTCTTATAATTTTAGTCTATAGTCACGTGCTTTATTAACCCTTTATGCTAGTGGATACTGATGCGTGTATCTTGCTTCTCCGACTTCTTCACATTTCAGTCCCTATATTTCTCAACATTTTGATTTCCGTCCTCCATCTATTTTATTGTATTTTTAATAGAAAATAAAGGAACACTCACCACAAGTTGTTTTCTAATAATTGTAGCAAAATTTTATACAATTAATTGAAGTATAAATAAAAAGTCAGTAGACACTAGACATACGCCATGTGCCCTATCGTTTTCGGATTTTCAAATTGCTATACAAACACGTCTATACAGTATTAGTATATTGTGTTTATGTACATCTTGGTACGCCATTGTTTACCAATTCCTTTTGCTAGATCTAGGCCATGTGGCCGATACTTTACTCATGTAGTCATGTTCCTCTCTTTTGAATTTTAGTGGTTTCTTTCTTTCTCTTATAGTTGTGTCTAAATTTCTATTAGTAATAATAATGATATTAGTAATAAATTTCTGTTTTTTATTACCTACGTTTCAATATATATATTTTTTAATTCTTTTCACATATTTTAAGATGAATAAAATATTTAGTTCCATCTCGACAAAAAGAATGTATATTTTCACGAATTATTTTTTTTAAAAAAATTTTAAATAAAAATAGAAATATTATACCTTGATTCAGAAATAGATAATTCAAAAAATAGTATTCAGATTATTAATTTTATACATCTTAAAATATGCTGAGAAAAAAGTCAAATGTAGATATATTATAAGACGGAGGGAATACTAACTTAATGGAGTTGAGATAATTCTTTCTCTTTTTGTATATTTGAGGTAAAACTTAATTAAGATAAAAGGAAAACTGGTTATATTCGGTTATTCATTTTTAGAACGGATGCGAGTAATCGTTTTGACTTTTAACACGTATTTTGAAGTGTAAAAATAAGGTATTTTCGTGTATCTTTTTTAAAATTTTATTTTTATAAATAAAAAACAAATGTTGAATTTTAATTCAGGAATTTTTTTTAAAAAAATAATAACTTCGGTGTCTCTTTTTTACTCCTTGAAATACGTGCTAAAAGTCAAAACGACTGGTACATTTTACGCTTACGCAAATTAAAAAATAATATTTATATGAAATGAGCACCAATGTATTAAAAATAAGAATTGAATCATGATCTCTCAGTTGTACATCGAACACCTTGACATCTATCTCAGTCCGCCAACATTATTCCTATTTAATTTCGAAATATAAGATAACAAATCATTTACAATTGTGTGGTGTGTAGTGTGAGAATGGGAGTCACGAGCAAAGTGAGTAATAGCGATAAGTGTTGAATACTTGAATTCGATAACTCATCACGTGAATTTACTGTAACATTTACACCCTAAATTAATTGTTTGCAAAATCGTAGCAACTTTTACCACTTTGATAGTTTATACATGGAAAACTAAGGTGCAGTTGGGCAAATTTCATTTGTCAGTTACTTATTTCTGAAAAAAGTATATTAAATTGTACTTTTTTCTGAAATAAGTTACTTATTTTCTATAAATTTTTGCATATAAAAAATATTAAACCCTTTTTAAATACTTAATTCTAAAAATTAATATGTAAATGTGAAACTTTTTTCCCGAAATAAGTTGATAAGTCCTTATTACTTATTTTCCAAACAGGCCCTAAATAAGAATAGATATAAGAGTTACTAATCAAATTGAATAAATATTCACGGCGGGTTCAAATAATTTTGAGTAACTAATAGCATCTTCAAAAGCTTCTTACATTCTTTAAAAGATTTGTAAAAATTATATAAATAATTTATTTTTGATAAATTATTTTATATTCCAATTATACTCTTTATTATATCTCTTAATTCATATTTTTTAGTATTTCAACTCTATTATAATAAAGATTTAAATTCAAACATAAGTAGTGAAGATTGATGAAATGAATATATCATTGATAAAAGTAAGTAAAGAATTATCTAGGGTTACGTAAAAGAGAAGGAGTTTTTAAATTTTTAAAGAGTCTTTTATCATTCTAATTTTGATAGTATTTTCTTTTTTTGACTTAAAAGAATATTTGAAAAGTATTCTCGGAGATGCTCTCCTCGTGATCAGGATAAATTTCAATAATATTTTTTATATTTGTATTCTAATATTCAAGCGTAGTCGAACTGAATGAAAAATAAAGAAATGGAGAAAAACAAATATAAAAGACATGTTTTTTGCTTTTACATAAATATGACGACAGAGAAATATTGTAAATTTTTAGAAACAATTAGAACATTGCTTAAATACAAAATTTTATAAACATACCTAAAAAAATTTCTGGAAGATCATATATCTGCTTACTATACTAGAGTTGCACTGAATTAAGACATGTTATTGGAATTAATTTATAAAACTAAAACTAAGTCTTAAATTATGACGACACTATTTTTTATTATATATATAATATATATGATATTTACCGGGACAATGTTAGAAGTTAGTTATTGCATTTTTTAACGTGTCAATTCCAACACAATTCTTCATAATAACTCTTTATTTATATTTATTCATGATTCAATTTCATGATTATAACCAAATTTTAATTAAACATGTGTAATTAGTAAAAAAATGGAGAGAATAAATATTTTATTAATAAAAATAAGTTAAAATCCATCTAGTAGTAGCTATTAAAAGTAAATATAGAGTAGGAATATGCGTCCCCGAATTCAAAGTCTCTCCTTGAACACGCTCCGAATTCCAAAGGGGATTTTTTCCTCCCCGATCCCCGTCCTCAACGGAGAACAGAGATCCTCACGAAAATTCAAGAAGTTCTTTTTTATTTTTTAATTATTATATATTATATAATTTATTTTTTAATAAAAAATAATTAAAAAATTCATAAGATATAAAATACATTAACTTTATCTTATATTTTTAGGGTTGATTCAAATTTAAATTGATTTATAATAGAATTAAACAACAAAATTACAATTCTTAAACTTATATTATATTATAATGTCAAAAAATTTAATCAATAAATTTATTATTATTTTAAAATTATAACAATATTATAAATCCTATCTATTTTTAACAATTTATTTGATATAACATAATATATTTTTATATTTATATATAAAGAATTGGGGATCGGGACAGGGAGATATTAATCCAGACCCCGTTCCGATCCCCGATTTTTTAATAAAAAAATATCTGTTTCGGAAAATTTTCCGAATCTTCGATCCGAACTTGGCGGTGATCGGATCGGATTTGAACTGGCCGGAAAAATATCCATCCCCAATAGAAATAGAGCTCATAAATTTTTAAACAATCTCTTGAACTTCTAATTTTGACTAACAATCTTTATTTTTTTTCACTTAAAAAACTCATATTAGCGGTTACAGAATTTTAAATTACGTATCTCAGTTTCCCACCACTTTCAGAATTTTTTTTTTGCTAATTGATTACTGACGCAAACGCTAGAAGTCGAACTCTTGACCTCCCACAGAAAACAAGAGCCCCACTCGGAATTTTAAGTTAAGTATGTCAGTTTCCCACCACTTTCCGGTGCCATGAACGTGTAAAACGAGTAGAGAAAAAGAATAATTAGTAATAGTAAAACTTATCACCATTGTCGAGGTCAATTAGTCTTCAGATTTCTAATTTAAATACTACTGCCGAACCACTAAGGATATAATTAAAAAACACAAAAGAAAATCGTGGTCTAATTGCTTATTTTAATTGTTTTTTTAACATAGTAATATAGTATGCATTAGGTGAGTTCCAAGTTTCCTAGAGACTTCCAACGACTTTGAACCATATTAATGTATTCATAACCGCAATTTATAATATTTAATCTCAGAACTTGAAAAATATCGGTTCTTAAGGTCAAAATTAATAAACAAAGAATTCGCTACGTGTCGGCAAACATGTCTATACGTTTTTGTGTTTGAGTGTGTGTCAAAAAACAATCAAACGTTATAACGGTCTTTGCTCTAACTAATTTTTAAAACTCATATTACTTTTCCTTCAAAAAAAAACTCATATTACTTTAATCTTCAACTGGGGTGTCCAGATTTTTTTAGTAATAAAAATAAAAATAAATATATAATTACATACTCGATTTTAAGTTACATACTTTATTGGTACGTTTAATTAGTCCAGTATGCTTACATATTCAATATTTATTTTTTTTTGTTAGGTTAAATATTAAAATATATTATTATCTAAACTTCTGAATACATTTTCATATCTTTCGGTAAACTTTACGGAATGAAAAAAAAAAATTCTATTAAGATATCACCAAAAAACAAATTGATTTTGGTTAACTTAGGCCTTAGGGGAATGTTTTAACCAGCATAACTCGGTTAGGTTTATAAAATGGAATCAATTAAAGTTTTAAATTAAAAAATTTCATTCATTGCTGCAAAGCATGTTTGAGGTCTCTAATTTACATAATTTTAGTAAAAAAAATATAAAGTTAATATTTAAAAGTTATCTATACTATATTATAATAGACGAAACATTAAAAATGTTGGTATTGGTACAAAGTGATTTTACTTGATTACCCTTATTTATATATTTTAAAAAAAGTAATATTCATAAAAAAAAATGTATACACTATATAAAAATATCACATGCACTTATCTCTTTCAATCAAAAATGTTACATTTTCTATTTTTCTTAACCAAAACAATCAAAACACGTTAAATAGTTACATTTTTTCAGATATTAATTACCATTTTCAACAAAAACATGTTTCCATCTAAACATTTCATTTTTCAAAAATATCATGGACAAATGAAATATTTCGTTTTTCAAATATATCACGGACAATAAAAACATCTCGGTCAACTAAAATATCTCTATTTTTTTTAAATATCTCGGGCAAGTATATTTAATAAAGTAGAAAATAATAATAATAACAATTATTATTAATAACTAATCAGTTACATTTCTCATATCACGGGCAACTTATATATCTCTTTTACAAAAATATAACATTTAGTTAAATAAAACATCTCATTTTTCCAAAAATATCACAGGCAAGTCTATTTAATAAATTAGAATAATAATAATAATAATAATAATAATAATAATAATATAATTATTAATAACGTAACAGATTACCTTTTTTCAGCTGAAATACATTATATTTTTTACTTTTTCTAACCAAACCTCTACTTTTCCCATTTTGCACAACTCTAATTTAATAAAATAAAAAAATAATATTACAATTATTAATAAACAACCGATTATCCATTTCAACTAAGGCGCACTATTAATTTAATTAAAATTAAAAATATCACGGGCAACTAAAATATCCCTCTTTTCCAAAAATATAACGGTTAACTAAAACATCTCACCTTTCCAAAAATATCACGGGTAAATTTATTTAATAAATTATTATTATTATTATTATTATTATTATTATTATTATTATTATTAATCTAACTGATTACCTTTTTTCAGCTGAAATACATTATATTGTTTATTTTTTCTAACACCCCTCTATATGGACAAATCTATTTTAATAAAATAATAATATTATAATTATTAATAACTAACCGATTATCCGTTTCTACTAAGACGCACTATCAATTCAAATAGAATTAAAGATATATTATTAAAATTTTTAATTTAAATTAAATTAAAAAATTATGTAATATTAAATAAAATTCGTGCATCGCACGGGTTTTAAGCATCATTTTTATCAAATAAAAAAAAATATCATTTTTACCTTTTTTTTTCTATAACCAAGTTCCACGTATTTTCCAAAAATAATATAGACAATTATATTTAATTAAATATAATAATATTATAATTATTAGTAACCAAGCAATTACATTTTTAAACTAAAATGCACTATCAATTTAATTAAAATTAAATTAAAATGTCATATAATATTGGAAAAAAAGCTCGTGCATCGCACGGGTTCTAAGCTAGTATGAAATTAAAATGTCAAATTGCAAAACGTAGAAGCTTTCATAACAGGTATATTATGCTGATACTAATTTTTTAAAACAAATATTAAATTTTATATACTCAATAACATGTTTTCTACTTCACGGAATACTTTATTTTCAGCTAGATAAGCATTAATTTAAACTTATTAATTAAACATATATTTCTTAATCAGAGGCGAGTTTCAAGGAGCAGAATAGTCGTGTTTCATACACAAAACACACCTATAATTTGACTAGAACGGGTCAAGAAATGAAACTGAGTCCCATGTACACTGTTTACTTCACATTCCTTCAAAGTCCGGAACACATGCAATTATAGAATCACACCTTACTTACGAGTTACGAGCCACGACGAACAACCTTTTTAACTACGGGCAAGAGAGTACAGTATATCTAAAATTATCGAAGTCTTCTTAATACAGCCACGTCTCGTTACTTTCTAATGCTGTCGGCTTTCCGTATTAAATATCGAGAGTTCAAATTTTAATTTAAGAAAAATTGGCTCCTAATATTCGGATCAAAATTTTAATACTCTATCCGTCTCATAATATTCATATTTGAAATAAAAATTTATTATTTAATTCAACTTTTAGCATAAATTTACATTTTTAAAATCAACTCTATTTCACATATTTTTAATTTATATTTTCAAAATTAATCTTATTCCACATAGTAAGAAATTAATATTGGTAAAAATATAAATTATTTTTATCAACATCTATTTTTTTAATAAAAAATATCAAAAATACCAAATTAGTACCTAAAACAGATTCACGTTTCCTGATTTGATTGACTACAAATCAATTAATAATAGTGAACCCTCCTATATTCACATAAATCTCATCAATAAAAACATCTCAAATTGTGAAGTTATCACGTTATTGAGGATCAAATTTTTGGTATTCATTTTAATACCTCTATCACTACTCTTTTCTTGGGTGATTTTTTAAAAGCATATATGTATTTTGAAACAGATGTAGTATAAAATTAATTTTAATTTTGCCTTTTTCTTTCCTAACAAAATCATTTTACAGGGTGTATAGTGTATTATAATATCAATTCAACATAAAAAGACTCAATTTTTTGGTATAATACAAATCACATGAAAAATGCATTTCAAGGTACACCAAACTAAAAACGTTCATGTCAAGAATTTAGCTCAACTGTCCAAATTTTCCAATACCCAAAACGATACTTGTTGTAATCCAATGCTGATACCACGTATTTCAACAAAGGTGACTTTGGTACATACGAAAAATACACAAAAAAAAGTACTACAAAAACTAAAGTTATTTCAGAAAATTCTGATATATTACTCTACTTTTAAGACATACAAAATAATAGTTTATGCGTTTATGTCATTTAGTCAACCTGCCGCCAAGTTTGTGTTTAAATAAATAGTAAGAAAGTAAATAAAAACTGCCGCCAAGTACGTCTTATAGCTGAAAATTTGATGTGAAATAAGTGCAGCAGCAGCAGGGGTTGGTTTTTTTGAAGAAAAACGTTTTACATACTGCATGTAAATTATTACTGTGTGTTGTCACAGAATATATATGATCAATCCAAATTTACTTTTTAGAAAATATCCTGTACTCAGTTCATTAGATTGCTTTCAGAATTATTGTGTTCAGGAAAGTGGATTGTATTATTTGGTGGAATATCAGTTCACCAGATATCTCTTGGTTCTTCTGAATCATTGCAGTTGGCTTCTTATCTGTACACTGAACCAAGTTTTTACCCTGTCCTCCATATCGTGTCGTTATCAGAATCGGATACGAGATCAAGGTGTACGATTTAGTTTTACGACTTCTAGGTGTATTAGTTTAGTGCTTAAGAAGATTAATTTTGTCATTAACAAAAGTTATACTAGCAATTACCAGAACTTGTTTCTAACTAGCCTTTGTAGACGGTTTAGTGTCCACATAGTATGATTTAATCTGTACAAGTTCAAATTCATTAAGTGCCCGTTTAGGAACTTGCATTTCATTTGAAACTCTGGATTCGACTAAATAACATGTTTGGCTAAGTGAAAAAATTTGGATTTCATTTTAAATTCAAGGCATTCAAATTTTAGTACAAATATGAAAATTTGAAATAACAACTCAAATCATGTCATCTGAAATTCATCGTTTAGATGAAATGCATGTTACCAAACAGAGCATAAGTTCTTTTTCAATGAGAATTGTCTAGTCAGCTACTATGGGATCATCAAATATGAATTTAAAGGAAGACAGGCCACGAATCAAGTGCATCAAAAATTATATGTATCAAAATTTCCTTTGTATCTAAGAATATATAACAGCTTGATACATGATCTATGTACATAATCCGTAAAAGGAACAGGCATAGACAAATTGGGCAGCCTGCTAAATAATACAACAAAGAAGAATAAGGTGTACCTATTCCAGGAAACTTCCGACCATCTAATAGGTTAGAGATCAATGGAAAGACTCTGGAAGATGATTTGCAATCATCTCAAAAACCATAATCTATATCTGATATATTTTGATACACGGACTTCTTAATAAGCCGTTGTTGCTCATCATACAAATCAAGGTTTTCGCATGGTGCAGGGAAAACGGATCCTATTACACGGCCTTGTACATAGGCACACTGGAATATATGCTTCTTTTTATATGTGATACCGACTGACATATCATGGAAAGTGACATTTCTCACTGGAATGTCTTGGCTTCCATATATACGGACAGGTACACGGACTCCTTCACCGTGGATTGAACTGTAACTTATGTCCTGAAGAACAGGAATGGCCTTCGGGTTGAAATTCTTGTTTGGGTGTTCATTATAATCAGTCTTTATGACAATCCCAACCCTAACATTTTCAAATGTCAGATTCCGGTATGTGATGTGTCGAACATATCCTCCTCTTCCAACTGCTGTCTTGATCCTCACAGCACGCCTTGAATTCCATACAAGAACATTCTCCACAGTAACATTTGACACTCCACCTGACATCTCACTGCCTATTGATATGCCGGCACTGTCATAATTTAGCCAATAGAGGTCTGAGTTACTTTTGAAGACATGACCCCCAACAATAGACTCTTCAGTTATGTAAATGGAAAAAAGAATTGCAGCAATATCTGCAAGTTTATTGGAAGATAAGATAACACAAACATGGAACAGTCATATCGTATTTTGATGCTGCATGTGATGATGTGAAGATGAGAAAGTGATTAGGTATTATCTTACGCTAACAAGTCTAGTCTAGTCTACTCAAAACATACTTGAGGTGCTAAGATGATAAGATTTTCTTTGTTTACTCAAAATTGGGTCCAATTAATTGTTTTAAACAATCTCCTGATATTTGGCTCACACGGTCACACCCCAAGGAACACGAGGAATATCGCTAGTTTAACTTGCCAGGACACGGGACGAAGCTCATGGTATTCCAATTTTTTTTGTTTTATGTTTGCAAACAAATTTCCTCTCATGTAGAGCTTGAAAAAAGGTAAATCAAACTACCCAGAGCTCAAATCTCAATTCAGATTGGACAAAAAAAATCTGATACATAAATTACCTACTTTTTTAAAACAACTAAATCTAAGCAATAAAAATATACCATTCAGGCATTTACTTTAACTCATAAATCTGAGTATAGAGTAACCTACTCATTTAATGGGTCGTATTCATAAAATCAAAGATAAAAAGTACCTGGATTCAATTACTGGTCCAAACTGGTTTGACTCTTCTATTAATATTCAACTCCTTAACTTAATACATTCACTTAGTTTACGCCTCCCTGGAATTACATAATCTTATTTTTAATGTAAATTATAAAAGTATATTACATAATTATTTCATTTATTAAATTAGTTCTAATTAGAAATTCATGTTACAAGTTGTCCATATTTTGACACATAATTTGCACATATCCATAGTTAAATAAATTAATACCAGACATAAACTCAAATCCAGTGAAAATAAACAAACAAATATGTACACACTAGTGTTCAGCTTTATGTTATTAAATTTTCTCACACCTACTCTTAAGAATATCTGAGTAGAGGGGAAGCAAGAGTAATTATTTTTTGTCTACTGAAGAGTATTGATCATAGAACCTATGACTTCAAAGTTCTTGGAGCTTCGGACGCCAGAGCATACCTAATGGAGGTATGCATGGAACACGGACAAGGTCCTAACTGATACTATAATAATATTATTCCTCGAGGACATTACACATTTAGCAAATGGAAATATGTCAATATGTACTAATAGTAGCCAAGAAATCTCACCTGACCATAGAGCGAACTACAAGGTTCCGGATTAGAATGTTTTTTGAGGGACGACCATATGAAATTCCATATTGATCCCAACCACTTTTTATTGCAATGGCATCATCTCCTACACTTATGTAAGAGTCTTCAATTATCATGTTTTCGCACGAGTCTGGAAAAGCAGAAACAAGCAGTCATTAGTTTTATATGTAGTAACATTACTAGGACTGAGGATGGTTGGTACATATTTTTAACTTGCAAGGATACTGGAATTCTTAACTTCTTAAATTGTTCGCAAGTTAGGATATCAAATAAGCATCTATAATCAACAAATGCTCCCAAGGCTTAAAGGATTTTGAGATGACAATGGAAAGGGGGATTTGTTTGGTCGCTAATGAGTAAAATAAAGGACAAGGGGAACTCACAACTTAGCAAAGAAAAAGGAAAAACAGAAGAAGAGGATAAGTAGAAAACACACTTGCCAGGATCAATGCCATCAGTATTTGGGGCTTTAGATATGGGAGCCAGGATCGTCATATCTCTGATTGTTACGTTCTTGCAGTCATATGGATGCAATGTCCAGAAGGGAGAATCACGCAAGGTTATGTTTGATATTAAAATGTCGCTTGACCACATTATCTGCACAAGCGGGCCTCTTGTGTGATTCAGAAGCTTCTGACGATACTTCTTCCACCATGAATGACCCTGTCCATCAATGGTACCATTATGCCCTGTTATTGAGAGTAAAATTCACATTATCAGATTAATTACTTAAAGCATGTTAATCTTACTCCACAGCAATCTTGGTTCACCCACATACCTTGTACCTAAGACTAATTTACGTGTTTTGCACACTATTCTGATTCAAGAAAGGTCAAGGCAAGTGAAAATTCGTGGAGAGTCAACTAAATAACAAGGATTTCAACCCCCAAGGAGTGGTCTAGTGGTTGTGAAGTGGTTAGTAAAGTGTTTGGAGAGTTTGAGTTAGAGGTTGAGGGTTCGTTTCTAGGGAGAGGCAAACATTTCTGGGGGGCCACCTGGCTTTGGGTCTAGTAGGGTGGTCCTTAACCGGGGGTTTACTCGTAAAAAGGTTCCCCGTCAAAAAAAAAAAACAAGGATATCTGCATCGAATTTAAACCAACTCCTCCCTCTCTCACCCACATGTGTGCTTTCTCATCCCTTGTAACTTTTCTCTTCCCCACAGCACACGCACAACACACACACACACACACACACACACACACAAGTGTGCACACACTTATTCTTGTCCCTTGATACTCTCTTTTTCTTTCCGTTTTCAAGGTTAACCCTAACATTAAGAGTACATCACTACAATAGATTACAGTTTGAAAGAATATCTAATTAGATGGCAGTAAATTTACTGGAGGTCAAGCTAAAGGAGTAGAAAAAAGTAACTATCGGCCCACACCTCGAGAGATAGCCTACATATTATTGGTTTTAATCTCCATTATGATGCCCAATTTACATATTATTCTACTCGATGTAGGTCATCGGAACTCAATCAAGCTACAATCACATAGTTTATTAGCTCAAAGAAAAAAAATATTGTTTTTTCGCTAATTTTTTCAATGTGAAACATGGAACATTGTTTAGACACCAATTAAGGTAGTTTAGATAAGTTGCATTTGTTTCTGATTAGAGAAAATGGAACATTTTCTGGAGTCTAGATGTCTCGTTCTTGTTCGAAAGACTGCACAGACCAATCAACCCCCTCTAAGCAACAATGTTCTCAGTCAATACGTACGGACAAGAACAAATTATTTTATCGATACACATTTGATGTGAACCTTACTCACAGGTAGAACTTTCCAAATGGACATGCTTCACTGAAGTCATATTGAATTGGTGGATTCTAAGGCTCATTCATGAGAAGGTTAAAATCAACAAACAAGGGTTAGATTATTTTAATTTTTACACTTTACTGTATAGGCTTATAGCTTTTGACAAAGAATCGTTTCACAATATAAGTTTAAACAAGGAGATGTACAAGAGACTAACCTGTGATGACAACATCTTTGAGATGTTGACCATGGATTAAACTTCCATATCGAGCTCCACGATGCTCTCTCCCGCGTCCATATGAAGGCAGAGGAGGCAATAAAGGCCAGTATTTCTCATCCTTTTAAGCAAAAAAACAAACATAAATAATGGGAACTGATAAATGTAAGCATGATGTGCATTCCAGCTCCAAGGAGCATGATCCAATCCAGTGACTAGCCATATATAACTTTATTAAAAAGAACTTGCCAGTATCTATCCATTTATAACTAGATTCAATAATATGATGAAATATAAAATGCATATCTTCTACACACATCAATTCATGAAAAAAATATTTCTCCAAATAATACTTCAGATCTATCAAATATACAACTATATACTTGTATGTGATCTCTGGCAGTGACGATACTAAGAGGACTAGCCAGGGCTAAAGACTCAATTGGCCTTCTCAAGCTAGTGTCTAAAAATTTCCCGAGCACCAGATGATTTTCAATATTTACTTGAAAAAGATTCCAACAACATGTCAGGGAGTGAAGAAGAGAAATATGGAACTCTACAACTAAAAAAGAGAAGGTTAAAATTTGGGTTTAGGGAGGAAGAAGATGACGCTGACGTCGATCTCTCTGCCAGTACTGACGCCGCTGTTTGCCTTAATTTTAAGTTAATATTTCACTTCTACACCCCAACCTGGCAACTTGTGTTAGTTTCTAAATTTTTAATTGTTACTATAATTTTTTGAATCATCGATTTAGTTTTTGGGTTGAATATTAAGATTGATGCATACATGACTGATTTTCAGAGTTTAGAATTGAAATTGATTTGTAAATTTGAGTGTCTGGTGAATGCTTCAGGAATTAAGATTTCTTTGGTACATGATGGTTGAATTTGTTGTTTAACTGAACTTAAGTCATTTTATACATCTTCTTTGTCTATCATTATCAATGTTGCAAAGCAAGTTCTTTTTTCTTGTGTGAAGTATGGACTTTGCTTTAGTCTTTGATGGAAATTACTTTCTACAAGGTTTGAGCTCTGTAGATCACTTTCTATCCATTATTCCATTGATTCAACTACAGCTTAAGTTGCGAATTATATTAAAATTTATATAACCTATACAAAAGTAGATCGCCATCCTAAAACAAGCATAGAAAGCTACATCAAATGCATACATAACGTGTCAATTTCGTGTCATTCTGAAACTTACTGAAATCTGATAACAACCGAAGAATATCTAGTCGTGTTCATAGATCTTGTCAATTCCCTGTTCTAGAACTTGCCTAAATTTGGTAAAATGAATATGTAAGCTTGGTGCAATCAAAACATAGCAAGCTAGTCATCTTGGGGTCTTGTTCGCATTAATTCATTCGTGTGTGCCTAAAATTAGACCTGTCTTTTAAGGCATGCCAACGTATAACACTATTGCATTGCATAATCAAGACACAAACCTTAAACAACTACATGAACTAAAATCAGTCAAAAAGCATAGAATCAAAAGAAACACTCACTTGAATCCCGAGAATAACAGCACCATGAGCAAGAAACAAAGTCATATGACTAGTAAGATTAAACGGAGCAGTCAACCAAATGCCAGCAGGAACATAAAGCAGCCCGCCTCCATTTTTCGCAAGCTTCGAAATCGCAATCACTCCTCTCTCAAAAGCCTCAGTATTCACCTTAACCCCATTTCCAACTCCTCCAAACTCAGTCAAATTAAACACAACAGGACGCAATGCAGGCAGTTCTACTACACTCACTGGAACAATTATTCGAAAAATGGGGAACTGGGCTGTGAAGCTTTTGTACCAAATGAATACAGAACAAGCAGCAATGATTACAAGGAGTGTGAATAGGGTTCTTTGGGAAGTAAAGTTGATGTTCTTGAGGTGGGATCCACGGGATTGTGGTGGTGGGGTCTCTACCATGGTTGTAAGAGAGATTAGTGATGATTATAAGTTGAGTTTGAAGTGTGCAGACATGTTTATGTATGTGAGTGATGTGTGTGTTTTTGTGTGTGTGGATCTTGAAGTGGATTTAGTGACAGTGGAGAAGGTGTGATTAGATCAAGGTTGTTACAAGTTAGTTGGGACTTGGGAGTAGTGTTTAAGTTGTGTTAGTTTGTGTTGGGTTGTCTAGATCTGGACATTGGACAATCATAAACATGAACGAACTCAATATCAAATAATGCTCTGACTTTTTGCAAGCATTTTGAAGTAAAAAAAAATAGGAAGGTTTTTTCACAAAATTTTTAAATTTTTTTTAATAAGAATATAATATTTATATCTACTTTGGGAAAAAGATTAAAAAAATAACTTGAGAAAGTCTATTTTTCAATTAGAATTGTGAAAAGAGTTTGAAATTTTCGGTATTTGTTAAAAAATCTATGTTCGTATTCGAAAAAAAATATTATTTGTATTCAAAATAAATCGGATATTATATATATTAATTGTTTAATTTGTGTATTTTAGTTTTGATAACTAATTAAAATCAAAATAAAATAAAAATACTCCATGCTGAAGTAAATGTGGCAGAGAGATCTATACCTCATTTATTTCATCAATTTTATGGTTATATAAGAACTTGAACTTTTTCGTAACCATGTTACAACTACAAGTATTTCAATAGTTAAAATACTCGAGTTTGGTTTATTGCTATGTAAGAAATTTTGTAGTTAAGTACTTAACTTTGATAAGTAATTAATCCCCTTTTAAAAGGTGGTTTACAAATATATCCCACTTTTAGTCATAATTATAAATATATCCTAAATTCTAATTTTTTCCTAATTTGAATGTAACCATAGTTAATTTTACTACTACATATTTTTAATACACATTTTTAATGATCTTTTTTATCCTACCTTTTAGAATTTGTTAATTTTTTTTTATATAAATCATGAATATGTAAAAAAAACAAAAATAAGCCAGCAACTTTTAATTTGCAAAAGAACATATGACAAAGACACACCACAAAAATAAAACACATACCAAAAACAAATAAACCAAATGTATCAAACTACATACTAAAAACAAATATTATAAACCTAAAACAAATATCAAATTTCTACATGTTAGTGTGCAAATGGTTGAATGAATCTTCCCATTCTTCATAATTTTGACAACACACTAGGGTAATGGACTAATGTGGAGGCGGTTTGCTAACTCTGAATTAGAGGCTGAATTAGAGAAGGCTAAAGGTGCGGTCAGAGCAGCGGAGAAAAGCGCTGCATCTATACTTTCAACTGGGAACAATGGTAAATTAGTGGAAAGAACATGATCACTGGACAGTAACTACAGTCTCATTACTGGGAAGATTAGTTCACCATATGTTGAGGACATGGATGATGATTCTCTAACGAAAAAGAATGGGAACGTGGTGAAGAAGATTGGGGTGTTATGAAAGAAATAACAAAAATAAAAGTATATGTGTGCATGGATTACCTTTAATGTTCTCTCTTTGGAGTAAATGTATTGGTAGTGCATTGTATAACATTTGTGTGTTTTTCTAAACAGGCATACACTATAGGTAACAGGCATAGCTCTTCAGAGAGAAAACATATGTGTGCTCCCGAGTGCTAAATTAGAGGTGTGTGAGAGAACTAAATGGTGGTGATCACTTAAAATTAGAGGTGTGTGAGAGAACTAAATGGTGGTGATCACTTAAAACCTAATTGATAAGTAACATTTGGTAAATATTTATTATTTTCACAACTCAAGTATGTATACATGAGTTATATGTGAGTCAAAATTTAACCATATGACATATTTATAAATATTGAATAAGAAAAAATATATTAATAAAGTGACATGTTAAATCGGGACATATTACATAAATTCCCTTAATATTAATAACTTTTATATTAAATACCTATGTAATTTCGGACGGTGGATCTTGGTAACTAACTTTCATTATTTCGTAGTAATTACAAAAATCTGGAATTTGAAGTTTTCTTGCTCAATTTTAAATTCAATAAACCAAATACCGTGACTCGTATTGAATCCAAGAAATTTCAAGTTACATTAGTTAATTACATCAAGATAAACAAGGCCTTAATATTTGGGTTCTATATTATATTGTTTAAAATATTTTTAATAACATATTTTTGTTTAACATATTAAAATTCCCATAAGAAAGGTCAGAATATCATGCAATTACTCAGATTCATAATTTCATATGCATACTATTTGAATAGTCAAAAAGTGGAGGAAGGAAGAAGAAGCAAAAATGGAAATAACAACTTCACAGATAATTGCCAAGCTTAAGCTTAAGGCTAACCCGGAAGGTGGATTTTACACTGAGACGTTCAGGAACAAATCTGTCTTCCTTACCATATCTCAGCTTCCAGATCACTGTATTTTCCTTTCCCCACTTCTTTTTTCTCATCTCTCTGTAAATAGACTTTGGTGCAAAGTAACATGATCAGGTACTTAGCTAGTGTCACAATATGTGTAATGACTAAAGATCAGTTGCAAAAATGTTCTGAACTTTTTCATAAGTTTTTTTTGGTTGCTGGATAGTTCCTAACTAAACTGCAGCATGTCTTGATATCAAATTGTTGAATTTTTAGTTCTGAATTTCTACTATCGGACTTTAAGAAACTTTGTTTTAGTTCAGATTATCTCAATCTCGAAGTTACTTAATGAAAAATCAATTTTATGCTAGTTCATGTTTTTCTTGATCACGAGTTCTTTACAAATATTATATGATGTTCTAGACTTCTGGTTCATGTTGTGTTTTGTTTTTCTCTGTTTAATTTCTCATTTCTGTGTCTCTCCACAGACAAGGTTGATCGTCCTATCAGTACAAATATATACTTTCTAGTGCCATCTGGGAGTGTGTCTCTCATCCATCGTATTCCATGTTCAGAAACCTGGAATTTCTACTTGGGAGATCCTCTTACGGTATGGAACACTTCATACTTATTACTTCAATAAATCAATGTAGATTATAGAAGCGACCTGCAACCGCCTTAACTACTTCGTTCAGATAATAGATAGACCAGAACTATATGACAGTAGTGAGTCTAATGACATTACAGAGAATAAAAAGTATATTATGGTCTCATTTTTCCCAATATTTCCCAACCATATGTGTAGCCTGTGTTGTTCTGACCAGGACAGAACAATCAATTGAGGTGAATAAACAAGTACAAAAATCAGTGTTGTTTTCTTCAATATTTTCTTTCAGGTAGTGGAGATGAACGAGACAGATGGCAGTGTTAAGTTAACGAACCTTGGATCTGATATAATAGAAGGAAATCAACTACTGCAGTATACAGTGCCCCCAAATGTGTGGTTTGGTGCATTTCCAGCTAATGACTTCAAGATTGCTACAAATAATGTCATAGAGAAAGATCCACCCTTAGACATTGAGAAGCACTTTTCTCTTGTTGGATGCACGTGTGCTCCTGCCTTTGAGTTTGCTGACTTTGAGCTGGCAAAACATTCTGATCTCATTTCACGATTCCCTGCTCACAAGTCCCTCATTTCATTACTAACCCTACCCGGTTAATGTGAGATTTTCCTACGTTGTTCCCGAAGTAAGTAGAATGATATACATTCCGAGTCTCCTGTAGTATACCAGATTCTGATTTTGGGTTCCCCTGGGCATGAAAAGCTCTATCTTGCTTGTATCATATATTATGACAAATTTGCAGTTTGAGTAGCGTTGTTTCCAATTCCTCCATTATCATTTTAATATGGTGTTTCAGTTATGCATAATCTGATGGTGAAATCTATGTAGAGGGAGATAACGATTTTCACATTCTCCCCACTAAATCATTTGAAACTCCTGCAATAAGAATGAATATCGCTGCACAGGTTTATAGAAAGCCGATATAATTAAGTAAACTGTATCTAAAAGTAAAATGAGGACTGATTATGCAAGGTCTTGACATTTTCACATCAGCATGTTCACTTGTGCCGAGTATAAACAAGTATTGCTTACTTAGGTCCTACATGAAATTGAGAGATTTATGTAGAAATGCCACTTGGATTATGTAGAAATGCCACTTGGAGTACGAGGCAGAGAGGACCTAAATGAACCATATACTATTTGAGTATAAACAGCACTTGTTGCACTTTGAGTTCAATTTTGTCATGGATTGGGAGTTTGTATTGGAGTTTAGTTCGAATATGAGTTCAATTTGGCTTGATTTTGACTCGATATAAGCTCAGTTTTAAGTTTTGTAAATTTCTATGAAGCTTATCTCGAATTCAAGTTATCATTAGCTCCTTTATTAGTGTTGATGGACATTTTATTGAGTCTCTAGAAGATGTCACTCATTTGGTTCTCAGTCAAAACCTCATCTATGTGTTTATATTTCAAGAGAATAGGATTAAGAGCTTTTTTGCAAACTTATATTAGAGCTCTTTATGTTCACAAGTATTCAAGTTTGGCTCATTATAATTTTTAACTAAAAAGATGAGTTTAAGATCGCTTGATTTAAGTTTAAATTGAATATACAGATATTGTTATGATCTATGGATTCAAATAGCAAAACACTTACGGAGAACTTAACTCGTTCACCACCAGAGCTCATAACTGCACTCATTTACCGCTAACAATCAGTTTATTTGCAGGCAAGAAGGAATGGATTAGCATTGTTCTCCAGTTTGATATGATTATTGAATACCAGAATGAAATATTGATTTGTACTGGCTGACCCCTCTACCTTATTTCATATATCCTATAGAATTTTTATTTGTATCCATCAATCCTTCTTCCCTAAGATTCAGTTTTCTGGTAGAAAACCAGTACTTGAAAAATTCATTATCAAATGAAGAATATTAATAATATCAATAACTGCAGGGTAATCAAAGAAGAGGATCTTGAGTTAAAATTGTCCCACTTTTCACCCTCTTTTATTTCTGTTTTAACAATTGCACATCACACATGACTTACTGCAAACTTCACTTCGTCCATAATCTTGTATCACATGTTTAACTGACAGCAAACCTGACAAGAAGACAACCTAAGTTTCGTCGCAGATGGATTACAGAGATATATGCACATTGGATTTTCATGGCAATGCATATTCTCAAGTTTGTACATTCGAGACAAGGTATTAAGGAATCGCGGACCATTCTTGTACAAATTGTTGAAGCTGAGGTAAATCATATCTCAAGAACGATAACTGCATTAACAAGAACTGATTATTCAATCTATTGTAGAAGAGTTTGTTCGAACTGTCATATAAAGTTGAATAATGATTAACACTAAAAAGGCAAAACTTACATTCAGAATCTGTTTTAACCCATTTACTTCCATCATTTGTGTCCTGAGACATGTCATCTTCACTATCACTATCAGTCATGAAAAATTGCTTATTCTCCAGATACTTCTTTGGGGTAGTAGCCTTTGGGCTAGAACATTGTGGATATATCTTTTTGCTCAAGATAGTCGTGAGAATCTGATACAGATGGACGAGAGAGTCAGAATTGTGAAATATTCTAAAATCAGTATTCATTCATCAGTACTGATATTTTGTCGTACAAAATGCTAAACGTGGTCATAATTATTTTCTTACCTTCTTCATTTTTGATTCTACGTGTGTCGGTTCTGTGAATGGATCTCTTAAGCTGGGAGTTGGGGAGAATCCACTACTGCAGAGAAGCATCTTCTTGAAGAGAAAAGACATTGATTTCTTGCCAATGCCATTACTGGTATTGTCTAATTGACTGTCCTTCCCCCTGCTGAGAACAGCACTGCTGCAACGCTGGAGCTGAATGCCTTTGTCCAATATATTACTCACACTTCTGTTATTTTCAAGGCTAGTGTCTTGTTCGGCCAAAGAATTACATTCAACTTCTGGATCATCTAATTCCAGATTTAACTCGTTTTGAGGCTCTTCAACTTCTTCAGGGGTGAGGTCTTGTAGATGATCTTGACTAGAGGCTTCAGTTAGATGAAGATTCCTGTTTTCTATTTCTCCTGTCGCATTGTTATTTCCAAATGTGCCTATTGCAAGCAGTCCATGAGGCCAATCACTAAATTCTTCCTTTGGAGGTTCTTTCAGAACACGTTCTATAGACAAGAAAAGAACATGAGCAAAACAAAATAATCCATATGCTCATAGTATGTCTATCCGCATCCAAAGCTCAAAACAAATAATACATACTTACATACCATATTAAACTTAACATGCAGAATAAGAAAATAAAACCATCGATCAAGACTTACTATTAGCTGCTACTGAATTCAGCGTTTTGGACCCTTGTTTTGCGCTTGCCTTGCTTTGCATCCAACTAAAGATCTGCTAGCAAACATTATAAATGTTGGTAAGATATCGAAGATGTTAGCTATCATAAATATTCAATCACTAAATTCTCTCCTACCTTCATTTACAGAACCAGAAAACACTCTAAAACCAGATACTTATTTATGGTGGGAGCGGACTTAGTGATACCAAATACTTAGAACACAAATCCCACAAATGGAAGTGAAGCTATCATATGTTAAATAGTAGTTGTAGGATAGTAGTGCCAAAGCTTTGAGTTTCTCTATTGATTTCAAGTTCCCATACACAGCTTTCACATAATTCTTTTTTATTACTTTGTCTTTTTGCAATAACTCATATCAATGATATTATTGTATAGAGAATTGGACAGTGATTTTTGATATTCTATATGATTGTATTGACACATAATATTATCTACATAAAAAGGGCGATTTGCAAATAAGTAATCTTATCTTTTTATTCATCATTCTGCTTGAGATAGACTTGTTGTTTTCCCATTGAAACCGCAAGATATCAACTTTCCAACTTACCACTGTAAGATTAGGATAAATAAACTATCTATTGTTTTAGCGATTGTCGCATTGGCCTAGTGGTTTAGGTGCCTAATTCATGACTCAGAGGTCATTTTCTGGAGATAAGTGAGTACGTCCATTGTTCTATTGTTTCACCATTGCAGTTTGAATCATATAATAAAGGAAACTTCTTCTGTATCTGCATTATCTTATTAATTACGCAGTGCATAAGGCGGGGGAACTTTAATCTAGGAAGATGAAGCATAGCTGTGAATGCTTCAAACTGTACTCTTTTACTTCTAAATACTATAAAAACTCTTGCCAGCATTTCATAATGATAGTTTTCTATGTTATGCGCGCACGCGAACACACACAAGACTACATGATACTGACTATAAGTTGGCTATAAGATAGTCGGTCATCAAAGACAAAAACGTGAGTCAGATAACCATAAGAATGGGGGACCTATGGGTTAAGTAAGAAAATGCTACAGAACAGCGTGCAGATGTCTCGTACTAACCGAACCACCCCTACATCCGTACTTTTCGAACCACCCTTGCCTGCTTAAGTTTACTTGAACTAAATTAGTTAACATTATTTCCATAATAATTACCCAACTAAACCTCTATTATTGAACTTCCATTAATGGTTCATTGGTCCCATCTGACAAATCTAAGAATTCTGCTCTTTCTGTTGATCACGTTGCAGAATGTCCTACATGACGATTAAGATGTTGTGAGCAATTCGCTCTTATCAAGGATGCTAAACAGATGAAGATGAAAGACTTAACAACCTAACACATGACAAAGTATTAAGTTAAACATACCTTGGGCAGACTAGCTTAATACCATCCTCGAAGACTTGTCAGTTGTCTAGTAGAAGTTAGGATAAATCCTGGTGTTTTAACTTAAACTTTGAATGTACTCTATGGTGCATGTCTAACAAATATATAGCTTCTATTGATTTAGATAATTCAGGTATCAAGAATGCAACTAAGAGGTTACAAGAATTCGAGGGTTCTCAAGCTTCAATAGTATAAGTGTGTAAATATATTGATCATTAAAGAGTAAAGACTGTCGATATCTACAATAGAGTAACCTACAAATCGATGAACACGTGGATAACAGAAGTTGCAAGCTTAACAAATATCTAACCATTCTGCTGAATTCTCTGGTGACAGTTCAACCAAAATTTTGTGCTGGCTATTATATAGTCATTATCATGTTATCCTTTTTGTTGTCTGATTTTAGCTCATACATATATGTGGCACAACCAAGATCAAGCAAGAACCGTACTTTAAACTACCACCACTACGAGAAACAATAATAACTGTAAAGAGAAAAGATGAAGATACAAAGATGTTTCAGAAAATTGATTAGGTCTCACCAAATAAATAGAAAGGTTGTGTAAAGATCTTTTATATTTTTGACAGAGAAAGGTCATGTAAAGTTTGTTCACTGGATCAAGCAGCTAAATTTCATAACATATCAGAAGCTCGTCAATTAAATTTTATCTAAAGTTGTGCAGTTTTATATCATCGACATAATCTTGGCCTTATACTCACATTCAGATGCCTCCACTAAAATTCGAACCCTCAGATCTTCTTACCAAGAGAACGGAATATCCACTATTACACTGCTGCTGCTGCAGCCTGCAGATAATAATACCAGAATCATTGATTATGCAGAAACCATTTAATGATCAGACGGGCCTAAAAATTTCAGGACATAATAGAATTGTCTATCCATGTAAATGATACTTATCCATTTTAACAAGGATTAGTCTGAAATAAGCTGAGATTACAGGAACAGCGCACGTAATTCTGAAACCGACTCTCTCTCTTTCTGGAACTACTAGTACACATGTGAAGTTGTCGAGTCACATGAGTACATTACATACTAATTGAACTTTAAGGTTGAGCATTTGGAACAGAATATTGTGCTCTAGCAAGTGGGGTGTAGGTTGACAGAGGTCCCTCAGACTCCGGCCAACTTTTCATATAAAAACATTCTAATAAATCTGAATATAACCTGACAACTTTTCATATAAAACATTCTAATGAATGTGGATATTGCAGGACAACTTATGCATAAAGATATAAGTTTTAATCAAGTCTGTCTACTAACACCTGTATTTTCGAAAAAAATAATAATGTAGCATGGCATGAAGGTTAAGTGATATTAGAGTTCTTGAGAAAATTTCAACAACGTAGAAAATATAACTAAAATCTTTAACGTATGATTTTAGAAGAGTTGATAACTTAACCATGGGACGATGTCAAACATCACGTGTGCGAAAAGGACTCCATCTATTTGGTCTTTTCCCCCAATAATATTCTGTGGTTCTGGGTAAACTGTAAAGTTGTCAACACTCAACAGTACAATCTTTAAGAATAATCATTGGAAATAGCTATCACTTTATAATAGCCCATTTTTCACATCTCTGCTGCATTTCGTTTACAATTATATAGTACAAGTTACAGTGCCTCACATGCAAATACTGTTTCAGGTATATATAGTACAAATTCAGCGATAGAACCTGATGGTTTAAAGCAGAGCTGATCAATATAGGTATCTAAACTGGAGAAATGTGTAAAACAGTTAACAGGTATCAGTAGGCATGCATATATACCTCGCCTGTAGCATATGTGGTCCATCCTATTACAGTACATAGTTTAATGACTTCCCTAATCATCTTCTTAATCTTGTCCTTACACTAAATTATCTCAAGATTGTGGTCCAAAAACATTCTCGTTTGGTGCACTAGATCACAAAATCCTACTAATTAACCTAGATAAGAATCAGTTAATCACAACTTTTTAATCCATATAATCCCATTTCATTTCATTCAACAACATATATAATTACAGGAATCAGAGTGTGTCTCAGTTCCCGCCAACGGTCCAAAATCATAAATATTTTGAAATGACATGAATCGATCTTCCTCAATATTATCATATCACCCCTATATCAAAATCATGTTTCGGCCCTCAGATATAGCAACTGTGACATGGACTGTAAATCTGTAATTTAACCTCGAAAATTGAATTTCAAAAATTTTAATATTCTTCTATTCTAGGCCAGGAGTTGGGACAATATCACTAACAATGTGCAACCGGGATACTCGGATAGAATATTAATCAGACCGAAAGCAGGGGAAAAGGGTCTCTAAATATGTTAACAAGCTTAAGCAAAAGATTTATACATCGATTCATGCCAATATGCCAGAATATATCAGAAGTTTGTTTAGAGTCCTTGGAAGAAACACTACATGGCGGTGCATATGTTGAGTTTCCCAAACGGGAAAGTCTTAGAATTCAAGTCAACAAATCTAGCCATGAATTGCAGTGAAACTTAAGGATACTCGATCAATGTTCATATTTTATTATCAGATGGACACAAAAGCATATAAACAAACTAGATTTTTTCATAGATCATGTGCCCTTTACATGTTTTCATTACCATTTGAAAAAAAAAACCATTTCATAACCATTCTAATAGAGCTTCTGCTATAAATTTGTATTTGTTTAATTTGTTGTCATAAGATTGATTAACTTTTACTATCATTTATATATCATCTTTTTATAATTTAAATTTACAGAATCTAAAATATATGTATACTAAATTGGATTAGATGTTGATACAATTTGACAATTAGTTGTATGAATTGAATTAACTGTTTTGCTGATTGTGTAAACTGTTTGTTTTGAGTAGCTGAATTTTGAACAAAACAAAATTTTTGGCTAGCTTTTTCAATTAGCTTTTTTATACATAAGTTGAAAAATCTAACTTTTTTAAAATTAATTTTTTGGCACCAAACAATTATTTTAAAAAGTTAACTACTAAACATAGTATTTGAGGTTTCATTTGCTCAAACATTTTTTTGTCAAAAAACTAACTTCCTGAATTTTTATTACATTTTCATTTAATATGTAATATTTAGTCTAAATTTGATTAATTTGATCATAAATAATCAAATGACCGAGACAGAGGAGTACATGAAGCGGCATTAATACCAAAATAAATCATCTTAGATTTAGCAGGATTATAATACAATCAGGAGTTTTAAGAAAAAATGAATGTTATAAATTAAGTTGTTTTCTATTTGAATTTTAAAAACTCATTACAATATGGGTGCATTAATTTGTATTTTGAAAGTCCAACAAAAGTTAGATATATTTTTTTATATTCAACTTTGAAATTTTAGAAGTCCCCTAAAAGTTTAGGTTTATTTAATTTAGATTTTTTAAAATTCATTAAAATATCATGATATTTTAAAATTCTCGAACTCTGTTTAATTTAATCAAATGAAATTTTGATAAATTTGTTATTATATTTGTTTATGGTTTAAAATCTTGTAAATATTCATAAATACATCTTTAAAATTTATAAAAATTTTATGTAAAATTTAATGAGATTTTTAATCAACTCATCTCCCTAAATGCAACTTTAGGGATAAATGTTGGAAATGATGAAATTCACTCTCTTTTTGTTGTTTTTTTAGAATAATGCCCCTTAGCGATTTACTCCTCAGTTTTTATTGAAAAAAAAATAGAGAATATGAAAAAAATAAAAAATTTCTTCTTCCCAAATTTTTACTAAAAATGAGAGATAATTTTAAAAAGATAACAAGAAATTAAAAATATAGGTCAGAACTTCTCCCAACATCTCACTTTTTGAAAAAAAATTAAATTTTTCCTTTTAAATCTTTTATGTTCTCTCCTTGTGAAATTCACAAACACATTTGAAAAAAATTAAATTTCTTTCTCTTCGTCTTTTCTCTCTCTGTAAAGTTGGGGCTCTTTAGGGGCTCAACAAAAAGAAATGACGAAAGTGAATATTGCACGTTTGTATATGTTAAAAAATATAACTTATAACTTAATTAAGAAAGTGTCAGTGATAAATAAATTATTTTTTACAAGTTATTTAAGTTTTGTACAATTTTACTTATAAGTAGTTTATGATGTGTTTGGTAAATCATAAATTATAAGTTGAATAATCAAAATTTTCATATAAAACTTTAAATACAAAAATATAAAGACAAAATATTAGAAAAAAAATATTGAAAAAAAATTATTATTAGCAAACAATAAGAGAAAATTTCAAATTTATCAATGTCACTATACTATTATTACTATTAAACTAAAATCTGATTTATAAAACTCAAACATAGAGTTAAAATGAATGAAACGAAACCGGATAAATTTTTTTAGGTTCCATTCTCTCTACTAACATATTTAAATTTATTATTTATAACTTTAAAATTTTACTGTAGTCCATATTTTTACGATTTCTATAAAATATTAAAATATTCTAAATTTTTAAATATATTATTTTAATTATCAAAAAATTGTACCAATAAAAGGAACCGATAAGCTAGATAAGCTAGTAAGAATAACGACCAATAATATAATTTTCTACTGTCTAGTATGTGATGTTTTTATTTTTAAGTAGAAAAATAAGAATGGTGATAAGTTGTATCTAATACTCCCTCGTACCAATATACATGTTACTTTTGAAAAAAATACACATATTAAGGAAATGATTGGATGGATAACATTTTTAACTAAACATTCTCATTTAATGCATTGAAAAGTGAGAATATAGTGTAGTTTTGAAAAATCGAACCTAAGTTTAGCCACTTACTTGCGCACTCCAATACCACTTATGCTACTATGCCACTTGAGTTTTTATCCATACACTTAATATGTATGTGTCGCATGACAATAAAATTTGATAT
>PHNY01297608.1:1320-14044 GCA_003724115.2 Anethum foeniculum
GATATTTTTGGAAAAAAATATATTTTAGTTGAAAAAAATAAAAATGGTAACATATTTCAGTTGAAATGAGTAATTGATTTGTATGACAATTAGTGAGTGTAATTTAGTAAATATAGCAAGTACCAAGTACCAGACAACCAAAACTTTCAATGTTTCGTCTTTAATATAATAGTATAGATTATTAATAACTATTCAATTACATTTTGAACTAAAATACCTATTACTTTTTTCAACTAAAACATGTTAGCTTTTTTATTTTTCCCAGCTAAAACATCTTTTTTCCAAAATTATCACGGGCAACTATAATATCTCTCTATTTTACAAAATATAACGGGCAAATCTATTTAATAATGTAGAATAATAATAATAATAATAATAATAATAATAATAATAATAATATAATTATTAATAACTAACCAAATATCTTTTTTAATATCACAGTCAACTAAAATATTTCTTTTTTCCAAAAATAGCACGGACAAGTCTATTTAATAAAGAGAATAATAACATTATAATTGTTAATAACTAACCTATTATGTTTTTACTAAAACACATTACTTTTTTTTTTTAATTTTTTTCTAACCAAGTGCCTTCTTTCCAAAAATAGCATGTGCAATTTTATTTAATAAAATAAAATAAATATATATAATTATTAAAGACAGGCTAATTATCTTTTTCAACAAAAATAAATTAACAATTTAATTTAAATTAATAATATAATATTAAAATTTTAAACTCAAATTAAAATGAAAAATTAAACAATATTAAAGAAAAGCTCGTGTATCGCACGGGTTTTAACCTAGTATATTATAATAGAGTAATGCTAGGTACCCCAAATTGGTACCTAAAAATTGCTCCCGAATGACGTGACAAAGATGATGTGACAGAATAAAAAAATTTAATTGGAGAGGTTGATGTGAATGCATGGATCCATTTTATTATAACCAATAAAAATGAGACACTTGTGGTACATTGCATTTTTCATTATAATATTATGAAAACTAACTGAGTCACGGACGTTGAAAAATAACAAAGTATGTATGGGGTACCACTACTACGAAAACTGGCCTGAAAACGCGTTTAAATTGATTATGTTTTTGAGACTCGAGATTGGATTATGGGCCCGTTTGGCAAAACTGCTTTCTACTTATAAGTAACCTTTTTTTTTTTAAAATTTCATATTTTTGAATTTTTTTTCAAATATAAATATTTATTATAAGAATTGAAAATCAGATCTTATTTTTAAAATGGAAAATAAGTTACTTATTTTCAGAAAAAGTACATATACACGTACTTTTTCTGAAAATAAGTAACTTATTTCCAGAATGATGATTTGCCAAACAGGACCTATGTTGCATCCATAGATTCTTTCCAATTACAATAATTTTGTCAAATATTTTACTTAATTTATACCAAAATAATTTTAGGATGCGTTAATGTCATATTCATGGAATTCCCCATATCTCTTATCAATCAAACTGTCGATTTGTTAATCACATGTTTATCTTATCGAGCTGTGTTAGCGTACGATCAGATATAGAAAATAGTTTCAAAATGACGTAGATTACGTATGAATTTGAATTATATTAATTAGTGAAATTGATGTAAATGTAGTGGTTCATTTTATATAATTAAATGATTATCAATCAAATATGTTATATAATATTTTGGAATCATTTTGAGATTCAATTACAGTACTTAAGATTTATCTTACATGAAATTATCAGATTTTATTTCCTTATATTTTCCGTTTTTAGTTTACTTATAAAGGGAAAGATTAACCGAAGCTCTGTAAAATTATTAAGGATTGATTTTACAAATAAAAATCATCAATATTCTAATCGATCAATTTAAATTGTCACTCCTTTTAACCTTTGATATAGTTAAATTATTTTTGAACTTTCTTTCTTGAATATAAATATTCAATTTTTTTACTATGCAATGAATGACATATTTATAAATTTGGGTTATTTTAATTAGTGTAATTTTTGTGCAAGAGTGTCTACCATTATTTAAGAAAAGAAACCAATCAAAATAAGTTAAATTTATAAATTTTCGATATTCACTAAATATTAAATCTACATTGTCCTTAGAATAATTACAAAATTTCAATTTAATTTATACGATCAAAATATTTTAAATTATGGATAAAAATTTGAACACTTCGTGAGAAAGACAAGAGCGTGCGCTTGGATTTTCCTTGCATAAAACTTATCTTAAAATAAATATTTTCTCCGTTCTAAATGATTGGTTTGATCTTTTATCTTTTAAGGTGCATTACATAAGGAAGTTAATAATTTTTTCTTTTTATGATTATAAACCTAACAAAAGGTAATATATTCTTTCCATTTTAGAATAAATATTGTTTTGACTTTTTTGCACGTATTTTAAAATATATAGAAAAGTAATGTTTACGTATTATTTTCATAATTCTTTATTTTGAATAGAAATATAACATTTAATTTTTTTTTAGAAAGAAAATTAACAAAAAATACGTATTAGTTTTTTTAAATAAAAAAAGAGAAAAAAAAAAGAGGGAGTATACGACTGTGAGCGTATAAATATTGGTAAGAGAAAATATCTAAAACACTAGCCTCGTTGGCCCTAACAGAACCCACTAGAACTTCATTATTAACGTTAATAACGTTGGTAAAATTCAAATCTTGACGTGGTCCCATGTGTATAATGCATAATTAACGATCAAGATTCCAGAAAATAATTAAATTCAAAAGTTGCAATATTTCCAAGCAATCAAATTCAGACAAATCAACCTATATTTTCTGAGCTTCATTTTATTCTCTCTGCCTTTTTTTTTTTTTTTTTTACTTCAAAATTAATTTTTTTTTTTAGATCACAACTCAAAGTGAGGTACCCTTGTCTCCTATCTTCTTGTCTAGTGTATCTGCAGAACCAGAATCTATCTATACATACATGTTATATATATTTTTTAATTTTTTCTGCAGACCTGTGATTATCTGGGTTTGATTTTCTTGTCCTTTCTTGTGTTGTAATTTGCAATATTTTAACTTCTTTTTTTAATTCTACTTGAAGCCCACTTTTCTTAAGCACCCATTTGGAGAAAGATTCAATTTTTCACATAATTTTATCAAGAATTCAAAACCCAAGTGGTCAAAATAAATATCAAATTCTTCAGCTAATTCAAGATTCTCACTTTGAAGAACAACCCTTGTTCTCAAATGTTATGAATTAGTCATATTTTGAATAAAAATTGAATCTTGATTTTGGTTCTTGATTCTTGAAACAACCCTTGTTTCATATGTTATGAAATCTTCATATTTTTAAAAAAAGATTGAATCTTGATTCTTGGTTATTGATTCTTGATTGTTGGTTGTTGATAAGATGTTGGGTACTCAAAGAAGGGACTTGAATTTTGATTCTCAATCTCAAGTTTCGATTTTGAGGCCAAGCATTCATTCAAGAAGGGCTAATATAGTTGTGAAGTTTCAAGATCTTTATGGATTTACAGTTGAAGGCAATGTAGATGATGTTAATATATTGAATGAAGTTAGGGAGAAAGTGAGAGAACAAGGGAAGGTTTGGTGGGCATTAGAAGCTAGTAAAGGTGCAAATTGGTATTTGCAGAATTATGTGTCTTCTACAATTAAGTCTTCCCTTAACTTTTCGAATTTAGTTAATGCGATTTCGTTGAAGAAGTTGATTAGGAAGGGGATTCCTCCGGTTTTAAGGCCAAAGGTGTGGTTTGCATTGTCTGGTGCAGCTAAGAAAAAGTCGACTGTGCCTCATAGTTATTATAATGATTTGATTGTTGCGGTGGAAGGAAAGGTTACGCCTGCGACTAAGCAGATTGATCATGTGAGTCGTGTCTTGATTCTTGTCAAATTTCGATAAAAGATGGTTTGGTTTGTTTTTTTGAATGCTTTTGATATTGCATTTTGTAGTGAACTGTGATTACTTGTTTCTGATTTGGTAATTTAGTAGGAATGTGTTCGTATTGACTGCTACTTTTAAAGGGAGTGATTTAGCTGTATAAATTACTTGTATTCGTAATTTTTTAATGTAGATAAGAGAGGTATTCGATCATCATATAGGCTTTATGTGAAGCTTGTTATTTAAATTGGATTTCTAAAATAAGAAGTGGTTAGAGCATCTGAAATCCCATTGATAAAAAAACAGGAGGAAATTATTAGGCTATGAGATTAGGATTGAGAATATATTAACTAATATGCATTGGTGTTTAAGGCTTCTAAAATGCGTGGAATTTTGAGATGTTTAATATGTTATTTATCTTACTCGTCTCTGTATGTCTGCAGTATCCTCTTTTTTTTAATATGTTTAATATAGCGGTAGTAACTAGTAAGTGTTGAGGAAGTAAATTGACAACTGATAGTCTATTGATCTTCATTTGTATATAGTTGTAATCTGAATTGAGTACATCTGATATGCAGCTTAGCACAGTAGGTTTGCGTCTTTACTTGTGTGGTATATATTCATAGGGGGCAGCATATATAATTCTGCAATCTTTGGGTATTTCCTTGGAGAAGAGGCGCAAAGGATGTTTTATTCATTTGCACAGCCATTCTTGCTAAAAGATACATGGTAGTTATGTACTAAAGTATAATCCACACTACCTTGCACCCTGTTAGGTACTGTATTGGACAGTACAGACTACTTAGCAGGATTCTTATACAAAACTCTTTCAATTCAAGACCAAATGAATGGTGTCAAGTGAAATTCCCTTTACTGTAGGTGCTACATAATATTCCTCCACCCTAAAATTATGAATTCATGCCTTAATATGCCAGCTATCTAATATTGGCATGGGCGGCTGAACATTCTGAGATACATGTAGCCAGACTAAACTTCCATCATTTTGGTCTGTACTTCATTGAAAGTTATTTTATGTTTCTGAAATTGCATCATTTTATATTTTGAGTAAGCAAGCTAGCAATTAGTAAAAATTTAGTACTCATCATTCTAATACTAAGAATATATTCTATTTGAGATATGTAGGACTTGCCACGAACATTTCCTGGTCACCCATGGTTGGACACTAAAGAGGGTCATGCAGCTCTTAGACGTGTTCTTGTTGGGTATTCTTTTCGTGATTCTGATGTTGGCTACTGTCAGGTACTTGTTAAATATGTATAAGCGCGTATGCATGCTGCATTTGTCTGAGTATTTTGCAATATATTATTATTGAAATGTTTTTTCTTCCAATCCGTACAGATAATCTTTAACCTACTCAATTGACATATATACATTTGGATCACACCACGCGTATTCACATTTCTAATCTACTAATACGTCAACTACTCAGTTCGAACTTATTAAAATTTTTCAATATATGGATGTTTCCACTCACATCATTCATATTTACCATGCAGGGCATTGGTTCAGATGCAATGAAAAAAAACACTTAATATTATTTGTGCAATATTAAGTGTTGCCAATGAACCAGGACACTTATACTTGTGATCAGCTAGATATTACTTCACTAAATACCTAGTGATGCTTTCCCCGACTCTTAGGGTTCATTAATTTAGATGTGGGCTCAGGGATCATACTTGTAGTAAACATAGACAAAACACTGCAACCATCATACAGAACAGCCATATTTTCTGTGAAGTTGTATTACAGTATAGTTTAATTTGTGTCTATCAACTTGAGCTTTTGCATGGTTCATACTTCCTGCATGTTAGTTACTCCAACATCTCATTTCTTGTTGAGCGAAAGATCATCATTACCAATCACCGACTTTAATTAAGGCACAAAAACAAATAAATCTTCACATGTTATCATATTTTCTAAAATTTTTATTTCTCAACTCTTTGGATTATCTCTTATTTGCCTCAGTTCTTATTGATAATTTGGTTCTGGCTTTGACAATCAAGCTTACAATAAAAGATTGTTAAGTAAAAGGTTTTCGAGTCAAAAGCTTTTAACTGCATTATAATAATTTTGATGCAGGGGTTAAATTATGTTGGAGCATTATTGTTGCTTGTAATGAAAACTGAAGAAGATGCTTTCTGGATGCTAGCTGTCCTCTTGGAGAATGTATTAGTTAATGATTGTTACACGACAAACTTATCAGGATGCCATGTTGAACAAAGGGTGTTTAAAGATATACTGGTTAAGAAATGTCCAAGGTAATGCCTTTTCGGTTCTTTGACAATTCATCTTACATGTTGGATATTGGTGGGTTTTAAATTTCGAAAAAGAATGCAGACTAGCCGCTCATCTGGAAGCTCTGGAATTTGATGTCTCCCTTGTTGCCACCGAGTGGTTTTTGTGTGTCTTTTCAAAAAGCTTGCCTTCAGAGGTTAGACTTCTTTATCACACCATGCACATTCCACCGGATGCAGACACAACCATGAACACATGGTGGATGCAGACACAACCATGCACACATGTAAATTGCTTTCAATTTCAATACTGGTTTTATTAACTTCTGTCATGTTTGCTTGTTTAGACAACTCTGCGGGTATGGGATGTCCTCTTTTATGAGGGTGCAAAGGTTCTTTTCCATGTGGCTCTGGCTATCTTCAAGGTAAGGCTTTTTCTCCTTTAAGTTTACAAAAAGCTGTTATTCACCCCGTGTGTCATTCTTACGAATACTGAGCATCGGACTATGAATGTCATGGATCAACAATTGCAGATGAAAGAAGAGGAGCTGCTAGTGGCACAACATGTAGGAGATGTAATTAACATATTGCAGATGACCACCCATCATCTATTTGATCCCGATGAATTACTAACGGTGAATCCTCTCATTTGACCTTTACTTCAACAAGCACGGATCATGTCCTTGAATTCTTGATCATTTTTCTTGTAGCACTAGTTTCTTTCAAAAAAACATTACTAAAGAGTTGAAGCATGTGTTTACTCTCTTGAATGCAGGTTGCATTTGATAAGATTGGCTCGTTAACAATTACCAACATATCAAAGCAACGGAAAAAGCAGGAACCGGCAGTTATGGCAGAGATTGATCAGAGGGTGAGGCGGCTAAATTCGATGACTGAATCGGACCAGTAGAGAAATCCTGTAATGGATCAAACAGTCGGCAATCATCTGAGGAGTGTTGGTGCAACTTTATGTTTAGAAAATGTAGTTTGTTACAATGTAAATTTGAATTGTTACAACACTTGGATTCTACTGCAATTTGGGCTGTCTGAATCAGTGTCTTTGAACTAAATTTTAGTTCACTAGCACGGGACTTTGACCTATTTATAATTGCTTTTTCCTTTCACGTGTCCATTTTAAAAAATGTATGTATATTAAGAAATTGTTAGATAAATTTTTCTTACAAATACCATTACTTGATGTAGTAAAAATTGAGAATCCAACTAAATTTTAAAAAAGTCAAATTTTGAAAATAGAAAAGTAGGAACAGTTTTGAAAATTTAGTTCTAAATTTGCTTAGAAAGTAGAAATGGGACAAAACTATTTTGAAAATGAACATAGGTATATAGTTTAAATTTGACTAGCAAATATTAAAATTATAATCCATTGTAATTATATCCACTATAACTTAGCAAAAAGTATGTAAAATATAAATAAATATTATAAACATTGTGTAAAAATTTCTCTAACTCCTATGTTAGCATTCCCCTAGGTTAGCTAAAAGAACCTATCCAACTTGTAACAAAATTACACATCATCTTTTACTATTATAGCGAATTCTGTACATCACCAACATCACCTTATAAATGCTCTAATATTTAGTTTTTGACATACAAGACAATTAACACATCACTTGATCAATAATTACTTGTAATATGGAAATCTACTAATTTCTAATATTTAGTTCTTTTATAATTTTTTATTATTAGCTTATTAACAGTCCATAGGCTCCGTACTTTGCATGGATTACATATAATATGGTCTTTTTCTTTATCATATTTTATTTATAACAGGTTTATATAACATTACTAATGGGAAATCAACTAATGAACACCACAAAATATGAGATTAACCAGGAATCCAGGATACTTAGCAAAAACTCATAACATCATGCACATACATAGTATTAGTACATACAATACCTAGTAATTAGTATCAGTTCACTTAGCAAAAACTCATAAAATCATGCACATACATAGTATTAGTACATACAATACCTAGTATCAGCAAAAACTGAACACATCATGCATCCCAGGGAAACATATATACAGCTGTTACTCCGTACGCTTAGTGGTTTGGGATCATATATAAGCTGATTAGTACATACTTGAAAGGTTCTTCAAAAGGTATTAGTGGTTTCTCATTCATTCCATCACATAGAAAGGACACACAGCAAGGCTAGAAACCAGGCCATTCTGGATAGAAGTAAGGCTCTGTTGGATACTGGCTACTCTTTATCAGTTTCTCTTTGCTCGAAAGCAATCCCGAAGTGGTTTGCATTTTTCCTTCAACATTAGGGAAGATAATATGGTCTCTTTTAGGTGTCCCAATATCAGAAAGGATTTCATGGTCCCTGTAAAGTTCCGGGTCAAAAGTCAGACACGTTTGTTACAAGATGCTGAAGGCTCACTTAGAAACAGTAAACACGTGTTCTTTAGATAAACAGCTGAACGTCATTTCAGTATCTACTTACATGCAGTAAATTAGAATGCGGCCCGGTAAGAGACCATCCCAAGCCCTTTGATCAATATTCCAATCACTTCCGAAAGTTATCACGCTGAAAATTAGAGAGGAGTTAGAATAAAAACCATGAACTTCCTTTATCCTTGAAATGAATCAGTTGATGACAACTATCTGGATTGGTAATTGTTTGGACCTGAGACTTGAGAGTCTGTCCAGTAGACTTACCATCAAGCTTTAGATAGACGTCTACTTTGTCTTAATATAAAAGTATTGCTTTGTTTAGTGCCGAGGACTGATATTCAAAGGAAACAAAGGGAACAAACCTGGGCAAGCATTTCCGATGGAATGCCTTTGGACAGCGTCTACACATTGCAAATTGCAACTCGTGAACCTCTTTGTCTTCTCCTTCCATACATATATTACATTTATGGGAAGGACACACGAAAGATTCTCCAGAATGGATTTTCAGCAGAAGTTCTTTAGCTTTCAACATATCACATGGCTGGAGGAGTTCGGCCACACAGTTTGGATGGTAGAAATGACCACAATCTGCATTGGCACACTGGAAGACCTGCAATGCCAAGGTTTTCAAGCAGGCACAACATACTTGTCCAGTTTAGACTTACAAGAAGCAGCTTGGCACTAGAATTCATGTCTCGGCAAAAAAGAACGTACAAAAGAGTATTCAAGAAGAGACTTCATGGTGAACAATTTAAAAACTTTTAACACTGCATGGTTTGTAAATCATACCTCTGGAGCAGAAGACTGATCAGAAGAGCCCAATGCGCCACAAACAAAACACTGATGTTGCTGATATTGACAATTGTTGCAAAAGAAAGTCTGGATTGCCTGCATAGAAAAAAACAACGAATTGAATCTGAAACTATTAGAATCTATATAATATAACACAGAAACACTACATAAAGTTGAACATAATATTTTTCCATTGGTAAATAAGCAAAAACAGTATGATGAGAATTTGTTCACACTTCGATTTGAGTATCACTATAGCCAAGAGATTCACAACATGAATCAACTCCTGCTTTTATGTTTGGATGGAAGGATCTTAAGCACTTATCACAACTGCATCAGAAGAAAAAATGATATATATTAATGAAAGTGGATCTTTTGGTATGTTATTTACTGTTTCAGCTACAGCTTGATCAGGGACATGCACCATAGGGATCATAAATACTATACACATTTACATATATGTCAACTTCAGAAAGGAGAAAAAAATGAAGCAATATGAAAATGCACAACAATGGTGGAACAACCAAAATACACCTACGAGAATATAACTAAGATTTTAAGTCCCACTCCACCAGAAAACAAAGGTGCAAATAAGTTGATGCATACATGCTACATGGATACACATCATGATGCAACTAAGATCTCATGTTGAACTAGTGAGATGTTTAAGTTAAAAAAAAGTGTGGAGGAAGAGAAAGGTGTGTAAGTAATTTTGGCCAACTAAATTAAGATTGGTTACTTTGACAATTTAAATGGAGATTATCGACAGCAGCAGTGGCAGATTTTCATACACAGAGGACAATACGCGGTTTTTAAGATACACAGAATTGTTCCAGAGATAAGTATAATTGTATTTGTGCATTTCCTTTTTTCAACAAATAGTGTATTTTATTTAATTAATTTCGAATTATAGTACTTTCTTCTAACATCAAGATCTGAAGACGGAATTAGTAGAAAAAACTTCAGAGCACAATAATTGCAACCCTCACGCAAATAAATTATGTGCGCACCCGATTAGTTCGCCACCATTATCACAAAGGACACAAACAGAATCAAATATTTTATCATCATTATCATCATCAGTGTCTCCATAATCCTCCTGACAGTCAGCTTCAAATTTGATTTTCTTTGTTGCACGATTGGCCTGTACCCAAAAGCATAAAATGTCACTGAAAATGACTTCGACATTACACAAAATTGATTAAAAAAAGCAAAAAATTCCTTGTTAGTATCACTGGAATTCACCTGACAAGTAAGAGTCTCAAAAAGCAGTGCAAGTAGAAGCTGTTTGATAAAGAACAAGACAGAACAGAGAAAGTGTAATTTAGCTGAACAAAATTGAATCTTCAATACATATACAGTATATTAGACTTGGTTATAGTCGAAACAGCATAGTTAGATATTAAAGATGATGGAGTATATATTATGTTGATGATCAGCTTCAAAAACTCTGTACATTACACTATGTTACTAAATACCATACAAAAGAGCTACTCCATAATTTTATCCCTGTGACTTCATCTTATATATGGAGGTCAGTGTAATCGTTTTGCTTCAATTTCGGCACCACTTGATTTTCAAATATTCTGTCCACTTCAGGGTAATTTTTTAATCCCAAAAAAGAATATATAAATGTCCCCAACTTTAAGGTATATGGTTGACCAACATAAATTGAGGAAGATATCCGAGTAGCTTAATTCTATTATGTAAAATAAAAACAGACCAGTATACCTTTTCTCCACAAGTAAAATAAACCTGTATACTACAATTGAGGTAAAAAATTATAAATTTAGCAGGATTGATATGTACAAGGCATCGTTCAGTTAATACGAACCTCGGATCCTGCCAAATCTTTATCTCTCTTTGCAGCTTCTTGTATTAGACGTACATGAGTCTGGAGATGACTCTTCGAGGGTGCAACCTCAAAGGTGCTGCACCAAAAATATTAAACATAGCCCATATGTTTATGCCCTGAGATCTAACAAGTAAAAGACAATAGTCAAAAAAAAAGAGAAGCAGACAACCTAAAAGCTTTGTGCAATTGGGTCCATAGAGCAGATTCATCTGCTTTAAGATTCCATTTTAGAAAATGGAGGCAATGAACAGTTACCAAAGTCGACATAATATCCTCTTCAAAGCTTCTCCTAGGCCATCGGAGCTGCATCCACAACTTATTCTTGGAAAGGACATAAATCACTGGCAACGCATAAGAAATCTCTGGCCTCCATGCTATTATCTTCTTATACATTTTTTGCCCAGTCATTGCAGTACCACATAAGAATATCTGTTTATTCGAATTGCGCGGGGTCTCATCCTCGCTCCAGAGAAGTGGCAATACAGAAAACGAGACTGATTGATTATTGCCATCAACAATATAGTAATTTATCACGCAATCAGGGATTATCTCACCCTCTTCTTCATAAGTTTTCATCTTGTGGTCACTGCAAATGAATTAATGAAACATCGAAAAACTTCAGTAAATGCAAACGATTCCAAAACACAAACCGTAATGACTACCTGTCACTTTAATAATTACCATACTATGTGCTAAACCATTTACATCATCCATTCAGCAAAAACAGTCTTGTTCAGAGCTTTACGTATTACAATAGTAAAATTTAAAGATTTAGTCTCGTGCAAGTTCATTGCATTTCAATTTACAAAGAGTTGAGTATTGTATACTACACTTCACTACACTAATAGAAAACATATGCAATTGTATTTTTAAATCTCCGACTCCAACTTCACAAGCAGAATCATAACAAAAACGCAAATGAGGCCTCACAGTGAACAGAGAAAATACTGTAACAGGTGATTCCAAACATGTACATATACTGTAAATCAAACAGCACAAGTGTGGATAGAGAAGACTCACATTGACCATAAGTCAACAAAAAAGTCAATAACATCATAACATGGTAAAGATAACTAATACAGAGCATATAATAAATTAACAACAGTGCTATAATAACAGAGAACAATTTATAGTTTAGTGGAAACATTTTAATAAGTAATTAACTGTTTGCACCTAGGTTTTCAGAAGCATAATATGAGAGAGGGAGGGGAGAGAGAGGGGAGATAGAGAGACTACCTGAAGAATAGGAGAGAGAGGGAGGGGGAGAGAGAGAGAGAGAGAGGAGAGGGGGAAGAGAGAGACTATCCGTCCGTATAATGGGGGAGAGAGGGAGAGAGAGACTACCTGAAGAATAGGAGAGAGAGGGAGAGAAAAGGAGGGGGAGAGAGAGGAGTGAAAGAGAGAGATGAGAGTGAGAGAGGGAGAGAGAGTATTACCTTTATGGAAGTGACAGCAAAATGAAGTATAAAGAGCAAGACACAGTAGAGCACAAAAGAGTCTCAATTAGATCTGAAAAGCTACCCAAAAACATTCTACCAACCAGCCTTATAT
>PHNY01297616.1:7877-19483 GCA_003724115.2 Anethum foeniculum
TCATTTCTTTATGGTTTCTATTTTGAGATGTCCCTCTCATTTTCTTACACTTCAAAATTTTTTAAAATAGTAAAATTTTATAATATATAAACTAATTTCATCCACTAATTTCCTCCATTATACCCACTATATACATTAAATATTGATCAGTCCTATCACTTTACTCATTTTTCTTACTTTTCATCACTAATTTCAGTTAAGTGGAAATTTATTGATATAATAGAAAAATTTTAGGAGAATACTAAGATGGTAATTTGATAACTGGAGTTAAGAAGAAAGTTTATTGATATAGTAGAGAAATTTTAAAATAATATAATAAGATGGTAATTTGAGTTAAGAGGAAAGTTTAGGAGAATATGAGATAATTAAGATTTTCTGTGTTTATTAATTAATTTAAGAAGCGAATTGAGAAAATTTATGAGAATATAAGGTAATAATAGTTTTTGTAGAGAAACTCTAGGAAAATAATAAGATGGTAATGTGAGTTAAGAAGAAAGTTTATGAGTATATAAGGTAATTAAGATTCTTTTTAGAAAGAAAGTGGAGAAGTTTAGATGGATATGTTAAAAGAGAAATTTAAAAAGTATATTAAGATAGTAAGTCAATTTAAGAAGAAAGTGGCTAAAATTTAGGAGAATATAAGGTAATTATAGATTTTAATATTTTTTAATATAAAAGGTCAAGAAAAATTAAAAAATAGAATGAAGCCATTTAAGAGGCGCCACATAAACGCCCCCGTCTTCTCCTTTATATAAGTTTATTGATTCTAAAATTTAAAAGTTAAAAAATCTAATTTACTTTAGAATAATTATAAGATGGTAATTTAATATAAGAGAAAAAATGAGGTAACTAATTTTTAACTTGAAAATAAAGTTAAGAAAATAATAATATTGCAGAGTATTTTAGGAGAATAATGAGATAGTAATTTGAAGGTTAAGAGGAAAGTTAATTAATATAGTATAGAAATTTAGGAAGGATAATAATTGGTAATTTAAGTGAAGAGGAAAGTTTATTAATATTGTGGAAAACTTTAGAAGAATAATAAGATGGTAATTTAAGATAAGTGTAAATTTAACTAATATAGAAGATATCCTTTATGATAATAATAAGATTATAATTTTGTTGGACACAAGACTCTCAAGTAACTGGGCAGAGGGGGGTGAATGACTAGTTGGATACTTTTTGCGGATTAGTATTTCTTATTATTTTTGTATCACAACTCGACAACGATAAATATATTGTATGTGGCAAAGCATAAACATAAATGGCACAACACACACAATATTTAATCAATCAACTTTATATAAAATATAAAGAAATTGTTGCTACATTCCCAAGAAAAACGAAGGTGTTTTCTTAGCTTCTTCTCAAGAATAAGTTCTTGAGTTTGGCTTGGAGAGTGAGCAAAGATATTATATTTTGGGTCCTCTATCTCCTACACAGTAAAGACTTGGAATGAGCACACTATAAATAATACAATTACAAAACGTAGTGCCCACTCCATTCAACAGCTAGAGGTCCCGTATTGCATGAGACACGATGCAGCTTTTTGTAGATCTTCTGTAATCTTGATTTCTCCTTATCTTTAGTTGTGTGTTCCCTTTTATTTCTCTCCAAGTTTTAACCGTAGGCTTGACACCTGTTCATGGGCCACCTCCATGTACAATGTGCTGCAGTGATGTGTTTCGTCTACTCTGGAAATTGTACCTTCTTTTATCTTGTAATGAACCAACTATGTGAGGATATAGTGAAGTCTGAGCTGCCAGGTCATCTAACTTCACGACATAGTTCAAGTATGCTATATGGACATTTTAGAGCATGTGACTTCTCGATATAGCAATTCACGGTATTGGATATTGACTTCACGATATGTGACTTTGCTATATGAGACTTCACGGTCTAGTATTACTAGACTTGACGATATTGATGACATCACAATATCCTCCACTTCACGGTACAACATTGTTAGTTCACGGTATAGTTCTTCTAGACTTCACAATGTATGACTTACAGATGTTTCTGCAATTTTATTCATCAGTAGCCTTCTTTGCAACTTGCTACTTGAACAATCTCCATTGAAGAACTTCCAAGCTGCACTTATTATATACAAGACTATTGCATGGAAATCTCTAAGCTCATTTAGACATAAGAGCTATCTAGAAAAACACACAAGACAAGTACATTGAAACCTATCACTAGTTCAAATGGAATACTCCATTTGTTTCTGTAAAGGGACATTGCTACTTGAGTAGGCTTATTATGATGGTATAGACATGTCATGTACCTAACAATTTCCCCCAAATTGTGAGTAAGAAACTTAGGCACAATTTCAGGTCTACTATCAAGCCTACCATACATAAAGGTAATCAATCCAGACAGCATGATTTTCAAGTACAATGTGTTTACTTTGATATGCAAAACTTATAGACTGAACGGTCACTTCATCTTTATGTGATTTTTTCAGCAGTAAAGATGATGTAGACCTTCAGCGATATTGTTTTCTTATAACTTCAGGAGTTCTGAAGTTGTTTATCCTCTTCTGCAACATCCTTTCTAGTTGTCATGAAGTTCCTAGAAGCTTCCAGTTCCTTGACATCTTGTGATTTAGAATGACTTGTGTTTGACTGATGGATAACCATAATCAACATCTGACCCTTTAGTGTGTTGCTCTTCACTTCAACGTACTGACTTGATTACTCCTTCAGTAGATTTCAGTTTTCCATAATTCTTTATTCCATTTATTTGATGAATAACAGATTGTGATTATCACTTATAAATGGAATTTTCACTAGATGTCACTTGTTGATGTTTGAACTGATCCTTGGACCTGTGGCTTCTGCTGATTTAGTCAATTGCTTCAATCACTAGACTGATATACTGCAGAGAGGTGGTATTACAGATGATTCCCTTTCAATTCTCATTTCCTTAGATTTGCTCTCTTTATCTTTCACTGCTGTCATTCCCAAAGCTTTCTCTCTGACACTCTATTGCTTCTTGATGCTTCTCACTGCTTCTTACATTACAATCACTTGCAATTTCTTATATTCCCCCTTAGGCTTCTCTCCCTTTTTCTGATCTTGTTGCAGTTCCTTAACTTCATTATCCTTTCTCTGGCTTGGACTTGATAACTTCTCTCCCCTTTTTGAAATAAAAGGTTTGATATCTTCTCTCCTCCTTAGGCTTATCATCAGAGACATTTTCTCCCTTAGGCTTGTTATTAGTAGAGACGAGATAACTTCTCTGGATCTGATATCTTCTCTAACTTATCTCCATCTGATAACTTTTCTCCTTCTCAGGTATGTTCTCTTTCCCCCTAAGGCTTGTTAGTGATAGATACCATGGGTGACCAGTAGCACTATTGTCATTTGCCTTTAGAGACTAAGAAATAAAGAAGCTTCTACTTGTAACCAAAAGTGATCTTCCAAAGGAATCAGTAGATGCATCTAGTTTAGAGTTTGAAGAGTTGTTAGGTGCAAGGACTTTGTCTTAATAAGAGTTTGATTTTGATGATCCTTGAGTGACATGAGGCTTGTGAAGCTGCTTCATCCATGTTGATTGAAGGTTCTTGTGTGCTTCCCTCATATATGAAATAATATGTCACATGACATTTAAGTCCAGCCTTTGAATAGCCGTGAGATCTACTAATATTGTTTTTAGAGAAAGTGCCATCAGTAGTCTCATTCACCATTTCTGGCAAAATCTTTAGTGCATCATGAATGATGAGTGAAGATATATGGGAACAATCACAGTGTCTCCAGTAAAAACTGGTGAATCCACTATGTTTTTGTTGATGTCATAGAGTTTACCCCAGCATCTAGCTCTTGATCACAAAATGAGGTTTTTGGGAGGTGAGTACAGAAACAAGAACTATGTCACTTGATGTTAAGTTCATTCAACTGAAAGAGGAGTTGAATATCAAATTCTGTTTGAAAGGGATATAGATTTACGAGTTACAGAATTGGATCTTAACAAATCTCGTGAAAGGTAAGAGAATTTCAAGGTAGGTTCACCAAGTGATACCTCCTGTTCTTTAGGAATAGTTTTACTCACAAGAGTTAGAGATAGTCAAAGTTTTGAAAACCCTCTTGTGGTTATGTGGACGTGTTCTTCACTTTCATGAAGCTCTAGTAAACTAGAGGAGATTTGATTGTACCTTCCACATAAGTAGTATTCTCAAACTATGGTTCCCTCTGGGAGGGACGACCACATATGTGGATTTCCTGTTATGATAAATCAAAACAGTTTAATACTGTCCTAGAATCTAAGACAGTAGTTATGAGGGAATGTTGTTTGGTTTAAACTAAACCTCCATTTGAATTGGAGTGGATTTGAATGACTTCCCCACAGAAGTTTCATTCTCAAACCATTTAGTCATTGCAAAGCTACTTGCACCTAAAATGTGCTGATGATCTCATGGTCTTCACTAAACAGTGATGAATCCCATGAGTTTGAATTGACAGCATCAAGTACTACCTCAGCATGTAGTCTCTAGTCAAAACTAAAATAGGGTTCTGAGTTGGTAATCATAATGCAAGCATTATGTTACATGATTAAGTTGGCTTAGCAATAGAAAGAATTATTGCCAATTTAATCACATGAGTTTATTTATAATCTTAAATTAGTTTATTTAATAAATTATGAATAGTTTATCATTTAAATTACTTTAAACTTTAAAGTATACAAAACTCTAGGCTATAACATTCATGCACACGTACGTGTATAAATATTGTACAAGCATGCTGCTAGCGTTTTTCTTCAACTTGCAGACCTGGTGTCGACATAGGGCTTCAACAGTCAACCTCTATATGTCGAATCCAGTATGTGCAATCTGTACGTAGGTCTTGTAGTTTGAAAGAAATCTCTAAGGCAATACAGCTGCACACCTGGTGTACCGTCGACTGCTGGAGAGGTTCTACAATCTATTGAAGATGTCGACGCTTAGAAATGATACTGAAATCTTCTAAGGCCGTAAGCAACTACCAGCGAACACTACCGTCGACATCTGCAGAGCTGTTCTAAACTGTCGACACTTACAACTCCTGGCTATGCAGAAATCGTTCAAGTGTTGAACTGTGCACTACCAATCGACACCTGGAGATAGGGTGCAGTACTTGTGTCGACTCCTGAGGGTGGCACACAATAGCTGTCGACATGTATGTTTATACAGGAGAAGTATTGTTGTGGTTACATCTCGACATCTACATTATAATCAAAGGCAAAGGTGGCTACACAGTACTGCTAGTGTCGGCACATGGAGGTGTGAGTTGTAATATGAAGCTGTCGACTCTTATGCTTATACAAGGATATAAAATCAGTCGACTCCTGCAATGGATATGTCCAAAATACCAACCACTACATTTCTTTTATATGGACAGGAATGAGCCACCTATCAATCTTATCCTACAAGCTACCTACCACCTATATCTATCAGTTGAATTGATTTGAGAACATAACTCTCTCAGACTCTTAAAGGCGAAGCTCTGCAAAATTGTGTTCTTGATTAAATCATTCAATTTATTTAAGGATTACAAGGAGAAGTGCTGTCCAAATCAATACACACCATAAAGGCTTACAAATCTGATACACTCATTAGTTTTACAGCTTTATTCCCATTGTCAAATCATATGACAAGTTGTATAGCTTTTTAGAGTGATAGATAAACACATGTATTGATAACTTATCTCCATAGTTGTGTTTAACTATTTGATGCTTTGATTTTATATCAAAGTTTGTAAGCACCCCTTTCGAGGATTAATTTCTTAATAAAAGAATTATTCCCAGAAGCTTGTTTGTTTGCTCGCTTTATTTTATTTCACTGCAATTATTTTTAGAAAAACGAAGAACATACATTCACCCCCTATGTATGTACTTTTTGGACCTAACAAGAAACTTTATGAACATATAAGATAATTGAGATTTTTTCTACTTAATAATTTAAAATTTTGAGAAAATTAGAAAAATAGTTTGGGACGATATGAAAATCGCCACCTAAACGCCTCCGTCTTCTCTTTTATATAAGTATATTGATTTTACATATTTATCGATAAATAAATACTGATTTTTTTAATAAATTATATGTTATAGCATATTTAAAATTAGGTAATTTTTTTTGAACAAATTAGGATATATGTAGTACTAATTCAAATTATTGGACCATCTTCGATTTATAACATTAAGATAATATAATTTTTACACTATTTTCATATAAAAATTATATTTTTTACTAAATAAATTATAACTTATTACATATATATTACAATAAAAATAGTCTTTAGTGTCTATAAAAGTTAATACTCTTCTAACTTATTTGAGACTAAAAAAAAAAAATAGAACATAGTAAAAACAAATTAACTTTGCTAATAAAGCATAATAGGGATTTTGAAAATGGCAAAATTTGGTTGCCTCCAAAATTTTGGATTGAAATTGATTTAAATTATACACTTGTACCGTTGTATTGTTGGATGGTAAATCTTTTATAGTTCTTTTTTTTAAAGAAAACGTTTTTATATTATGTCGACAGAGAAATTTGACAACAATAAAGTTTGAGTTTGGTTGGAATCAAGATTTATGAATGGTGGTTATTTGTCGGAAAAGTAGTCGAAGTGTGGTGGTGATGATTAGAGGTGTAAATGAGTCAAACGGTTCGTGAGCTACCCGAACTCGTCTCGCAAAATATTCGAATTCGGCTTGTCAATAATCAACCCGAGCTCGAACTTGAGCAATTCGAATAATTTACAGAGCCGAGCTCGAGCTTTATATGACTTGGTTCGTGAGGCTCGCGAGCCTACCAGGGCTTGTTTGGCTCAAGCTTATAAGTCGGCTTATGACTTATAAGTTCGTAACAGCTTATTAACGAGTGTTTGTCCACCCAACTTATAAGTCAAATTTACTACTTATAAGCTAATAAGTTAAATGTTAATAATGACGTACTTTTTCTCAACTTATTTTGATTTTTTGCCTTTTTATTAACTTTAGTTTTACAATATATGTTTGTAAATGTTATTGTAATTTAAAATTCACTAATTAAGATAATTGTATTTAAAATTTATTTATTTTAATTCATTTAAGTAAAAAAAAATTCTAACTTCTAAGTTATATTATCCAAACACTTATATAACTTATAAGTATTCATGCACTTATCACTTATAAGTCACTTATTCGTTTTAAGTCTTAAGTTAAATATTTTAAGATTTCCCAAACAGACATTATTTATTTTATATAAGTTATTTATATATTTATTATATAAATATTCAATATATATATATATATATATATATATTACATTTTTAACCGAGTCGAACTTATCACATTCGAGCTTTTCTCAATACCCAGTGAAGTCAAGTCTATCTTCGAAGCCAAACTCGAACATATCACACCTTGATTGAACCGAACTTCAGCTTGAAATTTCTAGCTCAATCGAGCTCGAGCTTAAACTTGAGCCTAAACTATTTAGTCGAGCTCGAACTCGAGCCTTACAGTGTTCGGCCCGACTCGTCTCGTTTACAGCTCCGATGATGATGAATTGGGGGTAGAGATTGCAAGGATTTTTGGTGATGGCTCGCAAAGCTCTTCTTTCAACCCTCAAAATGTGCCTACATATCCATATTTATAGGTAATCAAGACAACGTAGTTTTTGGGGAATGAGAAACCTATATAGATTAGGTTTCCATTTTAAAGCTTAGTAGGAGAACCTACGGAACCATTTTTGATTAATTTTAGAAATGTTCGACAATGATGTCTAACCACAAAGGCCAAAGACTCAGCTATGATTTCAGAACTTCATGGATAAGGAATCTACTTGACCAAGGATAGCCCTCCACTACCAGTTATCTCCCTAACTCATAGTCGTAGGTATAGTCGTGGGTTACCCCAAATGTCGGACACATCATTGTCCCCTAAATAAGAAGCACCCACCGGATAGTAGGACAAGTGATCCTAATCTTTTGGGTGCAAAGTGCAAGATTACTCCAAAATTCACCCAACTAGGACACCCGTTAATAGCAGGAACTGAGCTCCCAAAGCATACACCAGATTTCACCCACATTCCCAATGAGGACACCAATTGACTACATGAGGAGGCATTCAATTCCACGCATACCCCTGAAGGTCTCTAACCACGAATATTCCCCTTCTTGGTCCTATCTAAGAAGGTCCCATATAAAAAGGGAATTCTTCAATTAGTACCTACAAAAAATACGTTAGTGAAAACTTTGTTATCTCCCTGAAATTGTGGAGCATCTACCTAAGATCAGGGAGCATCTCTCTCAAGTCATGAGGCATCTCCGTTATGCATAAGAGCATCTTCCTTAAATCATGAAATCACGGAGGACGTAGCCCCCATGGGTAGAAAAGGTAAGGCGCACCATAAATCTCAAATTGTCATGTTTTTACCTATTTGAGACCCGATTCGGCCCGTATGAGTACCCAAAAATACCCATGCCAAGTTTAGCCTATAACGTAGTTCATTAAAAAAATTAAAAAGAGTTTAAGGCGCTCTTTTAAAATATTTCTTATTTAATGTTGTTGTGGATAAAAAAAAACTAGGGTGTAATTAGTGCTAGGGTTGCTGAGCTTCGAGCTTAAATAATGGATGCGCTTGTATTTCGAGACTTAACTCTGTCCCCGCAAGATGACTACATATCTCTATCCTGTAGAAAATCAAGCCAAAACGTAGTTCTGAGAATGAGGGGTCAGGCCCTTTTATATAGACGTTGAGAGTCTAAGAATTAGGTTAGAATTGGGAGACTTGGTGGGCAAGTCAAGGTTGCTCGCAGACTTACCTCTTATAGAAGTAGTTTCCTTTTTGGACACGTTTATTGGGCTGTTTAATTAGTCTCTTTATTAATTACGAAATTAAAGAATAATGAGGATTTTGGGCCTCACTAAATAGGCCTAATTATTAAACAATACTAGATCTAATTAGTGCAACATTATTTATTTCTCTAGGGTTATTTTTGACCCATATCATTTGCCTCCTAACTTCTAGGTTTTCTTCTCGAGCTTTCGTAGACGTTAAGTTATTTCATGCCCTTCTCTCGATATCGTTTTTAGTGTAAAGTGTGTAGCGACCTACACATTTACAACGATTCACCTTATACGATGCATTGATATTTTTTTAAGAAAATCTTAGTATTTTATCCTTTATTTTTCTCATTTTTTCTAATTTTTTAGGAAATTTTTGTACTAACAGGTAATTTTTGACATATTTATAAAAAATATTGTTTACAATAATTTTTGTACATTATTTCCCAATTTCCCTAATTTTTCAAGAATTTTCTTGTATTTTTCGGCCTCTTTAGAAAATAATACAATAGTTATATTTCATTTTTTGGGGAATTTTTCTTAATTTTCTGATTTTTTCACAAAAAATGCCTAAAAATCCGTCGACCTGGTTTTAGTCATTTCGACATTAATCCTAGTCGAATTATGGCCTTTTCTGAGATCTCGTCGAAGAGAATTTTGATAAAGATTTCTTATTGTTTCGGTCAGGAACCTGGTCGAATTAAGGCCGTTGAACGAATCTAAAGCTTCCTTGTTGGGAACTTAAGTTTCAAGTGGTAGGTCGAAGGCACAGCCTTGAATGCATGTAGTCTTGTCCTTCCAAGGATTGCGTTATAGGTGGATGACGCTTTGACAACCAGAAAATTTAACATCTGAGTGGCCTCTATTGGCTCTTCTCTTATAGTCATGGAAAGATGTATGGTTCCCTCTACTTTAGACTCCACTCCATTAAACCCATAGATGGGCATGTCTGAAGGGGTCAGTTGGGAGTCGTTGTATTTCATCTTCAAAAATGCATCCTGTAACAGAATGTCCATAGAAGCTCCGTTATTAACGAGGACTCATTTGACTGGACAATTTCAAATTATCGTATTGATAACTAGGGGATATCTTGGGTAAACTTTACCCCTTCAAGGTCGGAATCATCAAATCAAAGTGCTACTTCAGTCTTAGAACGTTTAGGTGCATCTCCAACCATGTTCATTACCTCTTTTGCATAAGCCTTTCGAGAATTCCCAGTTGTCCCGGCCGTTGTTGGACCTCCGGAGATTATGTAAATTACTAGCCCTCGGGGCTGTGGATTACCATCTCAATCGTTGTTCCTTTGATCGTTATCTCTCCTTTGGCTTCCGCCATTTTCACCCTTGGTGAACCTGCCATATTTTCCTCTACGGATCATATACTTAAACTCATCCTTGAGTTGTCTACAGTCTTCGGTGTCATGACTAACATCTTTATGGAACCTACAATATTGGCTCTTGTCTCTCTTCTCGGGGTCCCCCCTTAGTGGCTTCGCCATCTGAAATCTTTATCCTTCTAAATCTCCAACAAGATTGGCTCCTTGGAGCATTCAACCTTGCATACACAGTAAACTTTGGTCCTTGATTATTCTTAGGAGCAACATCAGAGTTTTTTCCAGTTCGAGGATACTAGTCCTTGGCATCGTAATCTTGATCCGCCTTACACTTCTTGTTGCCTAGGTTTTCATTACTTGTTACAATCTTCTTCATACTCTCCTCAACTTTGATATACTTTCCAGCCCTTTCTTGGAGCTGTAGCATGCTCTCAGGTGCGCGCTTGGCCAAGTATACCTTGAAGTGCTCGTTCTTAGTTCCTTGTTGTAGGGCTATCACGAACAACTTGTCATCTAGATCTGGGACCTTCAAGGCCTCTTTTGTGAATTGATTCAGATAATCTCTTAAGGACTCCTTCGCCCCTTGTTCGAGACTCATAAGGGACGTTGAACTCTTCTCGTGCACTCTTCCGCTTATGAACTGCTTTATGAAAGCTTGACTAAGATCCCTAAAGGATCTGGTTGAGTTAGGGGGTAAAAGAATTATGAGTACATAAAGTCATCTTCCTTTGTAGATTCTAAGTATACCTGATAAGGTACGGTGTGTCGCTCTCTATGCGGTGCCCGATAAGTGGCTAGAGTAGCGAAAATAATCCTCGCGATTACACCGAATTGACCGTCAATAGCGCTTATGCAGCTGGTAGTTCTGGCGCTTCAGTACGCTCATCCTATCATAATGATCAAGACCATACCTAATAATCTCAACTCAAACTCTCCCTGAGTTTGCTTAATGCTTTCCTTATCCTATGTGATCTGCCTATCTTATCTTAATCTCTACCTATTCTTGTTTCAGGGACCAATAACCTGTAGCTCTAATACCAACTGTGACAGCCCCAAATCCGGGGTCAGGATTTGGCGTCACCAAATAACTTTAAACAATATAAACCTGTATATTAACACAAATATACAGATGACCCCTCAACTATGGACCGGTTACAGATTATGGTATGAAACAAGAATCTGAAACATCTAAACTTCTATAACAACTAACTCAACCCTCATTACCTCTTTACCAACTTCCTTCTCTTTTCTAATCTGAGACATCCAACTACCTGAAGCTGGGATCTCTCCATAGCGCTGCCTATTGCGAGCTATGTACAGTTATCCTCAGGTGTCACTGAAAGGATAAGAAAAATAACAAAGCAAGAGTGAGCCAAGAATGCCCAGCAAGTACTATATATTGGTTTCCAGGTATCAACAGTAGTAAAGTATATTTGTCAAAATGAAATTCCTGGAAACAAGTTTGAATAAT
>PHNY01297626.1:1310-12054 GCA_003724115.2 Anethum foeniculum
GCAAGCTCAAAAGATGTTTTACAAACCTAAGGCCTTGTGTTGTGCCAAACTCTACCTAAACTCTAGAATTTACTATTGAACACCGAATATTGAATATATAATTATATGTTGAGCTAAATTTGAACCTGCCTCATATACTACTCCCCCTGTTGGGAGTATATATCTTCAACCAACTAAATTAAACTCGTTTATTAGTTTGCATTGAGCTCGAGCCCATACTCGACGCTATAATTTCGTAACAGTCGCTTCAGCTCACTGTTATTTGGGTTTGGATTTGATAATTTACTGCTCTAAAAACAATTATTATCTGCACCCCCTGGACAAATGTATCTACCATTACTCTTGCTGTTGAAAGGGATTGTTAAAAACATATGCAAGTAATTTTTCTGTCAGCAATATTATAACAAAGTGAGGCTATATCTTCTCATGTATCTTGAATTAAACCTTATATATCAATATAAGCTGCAAGATTTCCAGAGCCCAACTATATATTCACATTTTCGAAGTTTTGATACTGCAGCTGATTCATGATGATGGTTTACTGTGTGTAATATACCCTGAAAGTGAGATTAAGGACTGCTTGTTTTCTGTGCGTAGTTAAATAAACAATTTTTTATCATGTTACATAGTATTAGTCATTATCTTCCCTACCCCTCTTCTGGTTGTGCCATTACCCATCGCGGGTAGCCCCTGGTCAGGCCGCCCCTGACCTCGACTTTTGTTCACTCTAGCTTTTATTTACATGTTTCAGTCTGTATTTGAATTTCTCAATTGATAAATTATTCCAGCACCCTAACTCGCAAAACCTACAGAATGTTGTGGAGTGACTGTGTTAAACTCAAATTTAGACTTTAGAATTTACTCAAGTTTTGTTGCAGGCTATTGGGAATGTGGGAGATGTTCGCAAAAAAGATGACGTAGTTAAAGTTCTGGAGGCAACTATTGAACGTTTTGGTAAACTTGACATTCTTGTAAATGCTGCAGCTGGAAACTTCCTGGTACCAGCAGAGGATCTGAGCCCCAATGGCTTCCGGACAGGTTGTTGATAAATGGTTCAGCTTTTCAATCTAAATAATTGTTTGTGGAGATTTTGAACCTGATCAAAAAACTAGTGCACTTATAGCCGGCCCTAAGGCCAAATCGCTTATGGTAAAAATAGGGGCACCAAGAAAATTGAATATCTTAGGGGCACATTTTTTCAGACACCATACACTGCTGCCATTCTAATATTGTTGTTTATCTTCGTATAGTTTTTTTTTTTTTTAAATTTCATTTAATGGCTCTTGAGGTATATAACAAGTCTAGTTCTGTTTGTCTGGTCTGTTATACAGTGATAGATATTGATGCAGTTGGCACTTTTACTGTGTGCCATGAAGCACTCAGGTATCTTAAGAAAGGGGGACCAGGGAAGGATCCATCCAAAGGGGGATTAATTATTAACATAAGTGCAACGTTGCATTATACCGCAACTTGGTATCAAATTCATGTTTCTGCTGCCAAGGTATGCTAATATATTGTTACACTTATCATTTTTGGATTTGTTGATGAAACCGATGATTATGTTTCCGTTACCAGGCAGCAGTTGATAGCATTACGAGGAGCTTAGCACTAGAATGGGGGACAGATTATGATATCAGAGTCAACGGAATTGCACCAGGACCTATTGGGGACACGGCTGGTGCCAGCAAACTTGTACCTCAAGAGACAGAGAATTTAATTCTGGCAGATCCTCTTTTTAAATATGGGGAGAAATGGGATATTGCTATGGCTGCTCTCTATCTCGCTTGCGATGCAGGTCGGAAATAATTTTCAATAATTTCAGCATGTTAATTAGTTATATTTTAGTTACAGCCACTCGGTGGACATTTTTTTTTGCCAACTATTTGGATAGCCTTTATCTTGTAACTGTGGATATCTTGAATGCTTCTGGATATATGATATACTATTTGTATCTTTTAGACACTAATATAACAAAAAAGGAAATCATTAGGAAACACTTCTATGGAAAGTTCTAGAACTTGCAAGTCACAGCAAAGATTCATGTTTGAGATTTTAATTATGAGAAATCTGTAGGTTCTGTTATCTCTGTACACCCTACACAATATGTTTTCGGCTCAATCTATATCCAGCAACAAGATGCAAACATTAGCATTTGAAGTTGATCAGTTTAGGCACAACCATGTCACCCTTAACTTCCTGTGGTTAGATTCTTCTTTAAAAATTTACTCTGTGAAGGAATTTTTATAAGATGGCTTCCGGAGTGTAGCTTAGTTGTGTTTCTCTAAATTACCAACGCTATGAATGTTTTGTTAGTTAGATAATAAACCACCATATAATTTCTGATGTTCTTCTCTCAAACCATTCTACAAGCTTGAACAATATGCACTGTTATCTGTTATCGGTTTCCCGACAACCTTGCTGATCTTGTAGCTGTTACATTTGCCATATTCTTCTAACATGACAAAAAACTCATTTGAAGTTTTCTGCTTGTAGGCAAATATATAAACGGGACAACTATGGTTCTGGATGGTGGATTATGGTTGAGCAACACTCGACCTATCCCTAAAGAAGCAGTGAAGCAACTTTCACGAACAGTAGAGAAGAGGTCTAGAGAAACCCCAATTGGGCTACCAAACAGCAAGCTATAATTTATAAAGTTATTTGTTAATACATGGACCAAATTATTTCATTGTAAACGAACAAGCGTAGAAATAAACCAAATGGGCTACGATTTGTGTGAAGAAAAATTACACTGTATCAAAATATTACTCCCTCTGTCCCATTCAATTCTATACACTTTCCTTTTTTGGATGTTCTATTCATTTCTATACATTTTAAAAGTTACCAAAAGTGCTAAAGTTTTATAATATAAAAATCCAACTACATCCACTACTTTCCTCCACTACACCCATTTTATATATAAAATATTAACCGGTTCCACCACTTTATCCATTTTTCTTACTTTTTCTCCTTAAATTACCCTTTTTCTTAACCTCTGTGCCCAAACCAAATGTATATATCTCACTGAGACGGAGGAAGTATAATCTTGAACGTTCCTATAAAAAAGAAAAGATTTTACAATCTTGAAAGTGAGCTCTACATATTTTCAAAGCTGTACCCGTATAGTCTGTTCTGAATATTTTGATGTCATAGACAGAGATGGTAGTCAGGTAGACTAACTAGTCCATGCAGTGATCAGCTGTATTCACTTCTGTGTATACTCCCTCTGTCCCATCAGATTTTTTATGTTGGGAACCGTGCACTCGACACGCATTTTAAGGTTCTTGTAAAATAGAGTTCCATAATTTATTTTTAAAATTTTCTTTTTCTGAATAAAAGTTAAACTATTATATTTTTATACAGGAAAAAAAAATTTCCAAAAAAAATTATAGAACTATACTTTTTATAAGCCTTAAAATGCGTGTCAAGTCCTCCCTCCCCCAGCGTATACAACCTGCTGGGACGGAGGAGTATAATTTTTGCTAAATCAATTTCACACTTATTAAATTAACAGTACGATTCAATCAATTTCTGACCATAACTCAACTTTCAAGTTTTCAAAGGTAAAGTTTGGTATCGCAGGTTATAATCTGAATTTATTTGCGAGATATCCTGCAGAGAGAGCGAGCGGAGAAGAGATCGTATATCCAATGATCATTGACAAAATTAAAGTATCATTTTATAAACAAAACGTCGAAAAATCAACAAATATAGATGCATCTACAAATTTTAGTATCCTGTCTGCAAAATGCCTGACGTAGAAGGGAAGGTTTCACAAGTTTGCCGCAATCTTTCTGGCACTTGAGATCAACTCCTGGTAAGCACGAGTCTCCATTTACATCCATTCCGCACAACTTTTGTCCTTTCACCCCTCCTACATTTCCTTCACGTGCAACCAATAACATTAACAAATCAGATTAAAATTTCACAAACGATTTTTATGTCATTTTAGCATGGTTGCAGAAATTAATCAAAAATATTTGACCGATTTGATAAATCACCGATAATGTCATTTAGTTTTTTAAAAATCGTCTAATAAATCACAAATTCGATATCCTAACTGATTAATTCCGATTTTCAAAATCTGCATTTTAGCAGTAATTAACACCATGCAAATGTACACATGTATATTTTCACAATTCGAATAGGCTGTCACTGTTAATAACTTAATATTATATGAAAATGTAGACGATGCATGACAAGTGCGTACCTGAAATTAGTAGAACAAAGATGAGCAGAAAGCAGGTAATTGAGATTTTTGCCATTTCTACTTCAATTGGTTGGCACTTGGGATGAGCTCTAAATTCTAATTCGAAGGATTTACGTTTATACACTGATACTATCATCAGTGGCATATACGTAGTCCTTTTTATACATAAACAAGATATATCCCTTCCCTTCTAATCTAATGTCTTAACTTCTTGGAGAAAGTATCTTGAACACTAATGTCATATCCTGAAATTTACATAATTTAAAATTTTCTAGCTAAATAATAATTTCTCTCTTTTGCAATCCTTGAATTGATTTACTTACATTTATATATTTCAGTAGGTGTGTTACACGTGCCAAATTTAAGATCTTTTGGATTACACTTTAGGAGATATCCTTGACATATCATAGAATTATGTTAATGTAATTATCCAATTGAAATTTAAACAGATTATCATAGAATTGATGTAGGTTCTCACGAATTCACTAAAATTTACCATTTTATAAAAAAATATGGGAAATTCTCAATGGTGCCCTTTTACTTTTGACTTTTTCAGATGGTGCCTTTTTTATTTTTGCCTTACGAGTAGTACCCTTTACTTTAAGTTTCACACATACCATGCCATTCTGTTAAACAAACGTTAGGTAAACGTTAAAATGTAATTAAATAACTTCATTCGCCATTAAAACTTCATCTTTTTTGCATTTTCAACACCCATAACAATCTATTAAAATTAAAAACATTATCATCAACATTTTTGATCAAAATATAGCTCAAAACTTCAGAAAGTATTTAAAAAATTTTCTTCAAAATACCTTTGCACTATTAACTTTTCCAACAAATGTCATTGTTGTTTTGACTTCTACCTGTGGTACCCTTATATTTTAACCTTTGACTAACGTTTGGGTAACGGAATGATATAATTTGTAGAAACTTAAACTACAAGGGTACCACTCGTAAGTCCGAAACACGAAACGACACCTTGGAAAAGCCAAGAACAAAAGGGTACCAGGGAGAATTTCCCAAAAAATATTATAATAAATCAATGTTAAACGCACAAGGAGAGCCCAGTTTGTTCCAGATTGGATCGCCTCCGGAGTGAGTAGAATAGAGAGTCTTGGCACCTGATTCTGGTAATAGCAAAGGTTAATGGATGGAGCTGGTAAGTGGAGATGAGTGGTGTCATGTCGCCTGATACTGGTGGTGGCAAAGCATAATTACCATTGCTAGCTAATTCCATGTCTCCCATGTTTGTGTTGGCCACCCCCTAACCCATGCTATGCATATAGCTCCTCCACTTCAACTGATAGGTAGAGGACTTCAAAATTAGCTTCCAAATTTGGATCGCGTGTTCATCGGTCCAAACTTGGACCGAGATTTAGGTCACTGTGAGGTGAATTTGGATTGAAATCGGTCTTCACGTAGCCCAAAACTTAATTTCAGCAATGTACAATGTAACATTATCATGCAAGTATCTTACAAACTGTACAAAATACATTATTCTCAATGTCGTCGAAGATGAGTCTGCATGCGTATGGAATCGAAACGCATTGAATTTTGTATTGCTCGACCTTGCGAGTTTGAAAATCTGGGAACAAGAAGATGAGACAGTTGATTCTTGACTGAAGTACACACAAATTATTGCCATCTCAAGTGGCTTGCGTGCTTTGATCTGTATTGTCTATCAAGAATATATGGTCACCTCGTGTTTGGCATCATCGGTCACTCGTAATAAATTAAAATTTATGCCTATCAAGTTACATAATTGAGGAAGATAAAGAATAATTGAATAGTTGTTTCACTATTAAATTTATTCTTCATTTTGGCTATATAAACAGGCAAGGCTAGTACATCATGTTAAAGCACAAGCAAGACAAATACTGCATAAATTAAGCAAAAGCTATAATGGAAAACCGGTGCCGGAAGAAAGTTCCCCGGCCTAGTAAGCATCTAGACGGCCACGAAGAAGCTGCGGTAGGTCGTCTTGTTGCCAGAACGCCGATGCAGAGAGAGACTACATCAACAACATTATTCACAAATCAGAACTCTGCCATAGACCGTCTTTGTGTCCGAAGTCAAGTTATCCAAACAGCATTTGCTCTGCCAACAGACATTCCACATATAACTGGAGTCGCTCGTTTACATTCAGGGAGGATCATGTAACAACCGCAATGTATTTAACATAGGCATCATAGTGCCATGTATGACCATTAAGGAAGTAGGTCAAATAAATAGGATGAATCATCCCTCTACTACTTGGGTTCAATAAATTACTACTTCCTCTTTTAAGTGGCCGGGTGTGTCATTTTATTTCAACTTATATACTACTCCTCTCTCCCTCTGAATTTTATACATTACTTTTTGGTACGCTTTTTAAGACGTCGTTGTATAGTTCCATAAATTTTATTAAACTTTTATTCAGAAAAAAAAATTTCAAAAAAAAGTTTTGAAACTACACTTTATAGAAGTCTCGAAATGCGTGTAAATAGTAAACGTATATAAACCTTTAACAATTTACAACGAATGCAACCAAAAGTATGATTCAAATCTATTATAGAAATGACATACACCACTGTCCTTAAAATTTGACATTAACATTGTGTTCCCAAAATTAGAATTGAGAAAAAAGGTAGAAATTAATCAAGATTCTTCTCTTTTCAATTTTTTTCAAGAATAGGAAGAAAATTTCAGAAACAAATATGTAATAATTTTTTCCAATTACCTAGCTTTCTTTTTAAAAAAGATTTCTGAAACACAGTGCAAATGGATATGAGGACAGTCTAAGGAAACCATCCATAAATTTTTTTTAAAAAAAAGTAAGTGAAATTTGTAATGTGCAACAGTGTAAGTGAGCCATATCTTCGAGAACAAAAAATAAGCAAAGAAAACAAGTTATCACAAGAATCAAACCTAATTCTGTCAGCAACATATTCTATGTCGGTGTATACTGAGTCATTCAGAAAATATACTTCATTATCATCCCTGCAGTATCTCTTTTTATTTTTGCCAAACTTTTCTTTTTATAATAATCGACAATTCTAAATATTATGAATTCAAAAACATTTGAGCAAGTGGCGAATTTACATTAAATTTTAACTAAAATTATTAAATTAGCCAATTAGTTGGTTGCTCCAAAACTTAAATCAGTTAACTAATCACGCATTCACACTCTCTCTTCCCGCCACTCTTTTACAATCCTCCACTTCCGAAATGCTCCGGCGCCTCCGCGTACGGCGGCGACCCAATTACGCATCCCATCTCTGCGCAATCACCACCGCCATTCTCCTCCTCCTCTCCGTCTCTCTCCTCCACAGCCGCCTCACCTCCGACCGTCCTACCAACCCTCTCCTTCAATCAAACGACGCCGCTTCATTCTCCGATCCACTCCTCGACGACGCCGATCCCGACGACCTCAAAACCCTCGCCGGATCCGACGATCGCATCGACGAGCTCGACGACGTCGACTCCGATCCATCGAAGATCTCCAACGAGGAGGACGAGATTCGCCGTGGCGTTGAATTAGAAAATGAGGATAATAAGGATTCGAAATCTAGGGTTTTAGTTAGTGGCTATTACTTTGATCATGTTAGTAATGTGATTCGTCGCGCTTTCGATAAGAAATCAATTGATTTGTGGGAGGATTATGTTAATTTTGATGTGAATTTAGGGTTAGGGTTAGAGGATTCGAGTAGAGGAGTGTTTGGTTCGGACGATATTCCGGTAAATGAGAATGTGAGGAGGAAAGTTGGGGAGGTTAAGGGGATTGAGGACGCATTGTTGTTGAAAGTTGGAGGTAGGGTTTCGCCTTTGAGGGAAGGGTGGGGGGATTGGTTTGATAAGAAGGGTGATTTTTTGAGGAGGGATAAGATGTTTAAGTCGAATTTAGAGTTGTTGAATCCGTTGAATAATCCGATTTTGCAGGATCCTGATGGGGTTGGGGTGACAGGGTTGACCAAAGGGGATAAAATGGTTTTGAAAGGGTTGGTTAGTGAGTTTAAGAATGTTCCGTTTTTGGTGAGGAAGGCACCGGAGATTGTTAGTGTTGAGGGTGGTGGTAAGGACGTGGAAAGTGAAATGAAGGCAACGGAGAGGAAGGCGTTGGGTGATAATGTAGTTAATAGTTCGGTTAGTGAAAGTGGTGTTGCGGGTAATGGGAGTGATGCTAAAAGAGTGGATTCGGTGGTTGGTGATAAGGGTTCGAAGAGTGTAGATGGTAAGATGTGGTCTGAGTTTTCTGGTCAAGTTTATGCTGATGGAAGGAGATGGGGTTATTATCGTGGATTGGATGGCCATTTGTCGTTTTCGAATTTCGTGGAGGCCTTTTTTAGGAAAGGGAGGTGTTCTATGAGGATTTTTATGGTCTGGAATTCCCCGCCATGGGCGTTTAGTGTTCGGCACCAAAGGGGACTTGAAAGCCTTCTGTTTCACAATCCAGATGCATGTGTTGTGATCTTTTCTGAAACAATTGAGCTCAATTTATTTGATAGTTTCGTCAAGGACGGGTGTGTTCTTAACTTTGTCTAATGTGTCTGATGCTAGCATTAAATACCTTTCAGCACGTCTAGAATTTCTCAAGTTTAGATCTCTTGCACTTTGAAAATGTGATACTTTATCAAATATTGACGTGCAACGACGATATGTTGCCACTATAATTTTTGAACTTCATTGTTTGAGCAGTATGTAAAGATCGTATTTAGAAAAGAGCTAACGTTTTTTGTCCTTTACATATTTTACAGTTTTAAGGTTGCGGTAGCCATGCCAAATCTCGACGAACTTTTGAAGGATACACCAACCCATATATTTGCTTCTGTCTGGTTGGATTGGAAAAAGACTAAATTCTACTCTACTCACTTTAGCGAACTTGTTAGGCTCGCTTCATTGTATAAGTAAGTGATCTATCTGTAGCACATAAGTAATATTTATACATTCAGCTTTATCTATTTAGAGTTTTAGGGTTTTAATGTTTTTTTGAGATATAGCCTTGAGTAGTGTAATTTACAAGCTTTAAAGATCTGCTATGTTTAGTAATAGCAAGTAGGTCTTGTAATATTTTTTGTATGAATTAAAACTAGTTTTCTGTGTACAGCCTGGGCTATGAATTAAAACTAGCAAGATAATGACTGAATCTATGCATTTATTGCCTGGGCTACGCAGATATGGTGGAATCTATCTTGATTCAGACATTGTAGTCTTACAGCCATTATCTTCACTGGACAATACTGTTGGACTAGAGAATGAGCACAATGGAAGCAATCTGAATGGTGCAGTAATGGCATTTAGAAAACACAGGTATTGCAACTACATATATGACTCGTGATAGAAATCATGTCACAGGGACTTGCATTTTGTAAGTTGGGGTTTAACATAGAGTTTGAATCAACAACAGATTGGCCTATTCTATATGCTAGTGTTCTGTATCTAGTATTCTGCAATTGTAAGTTAAAAGTTGTTGGGTGAAATGACTAGGTCTCCTAGTGTAGTTTGTTCAGTTTGTTCTACTGTAGTGGCATAATTCTAACCGTCATGCATGTTGTACTTTTACTGGAATTTGGAACACATATTGTTAAAAGTTTTTTCTTTTAGTTGTAATTACATGTGTATCTTTTTTGTTCTTTATTCCATCGTTTAATGCTTATTCCACATCTCTCTGCAGTCCCTTTATTTGGGATTGTTTAACAGAGTTCTATTCAACATATGATGATACCCTTGAAAGATGGAATGGAGCTGAATTGCTGACTAGAGTCGGTAAAAGTTTCCTGAACAAAAAGAGTTCTTTTGACAAACAGATGGAGCTGAAGCTGCAACCTTCTTTTGCTTTCTTCCCTATTAGTCGTGACAAAATTACAAGGTATGTTTCACAGTATGCAATTTGGTTGAATCACATGAAAATGTGAAAGTTGTACATGTTTTGCCATTGACCCTCATTGGCGTTTGTCAGAGCGGACACATGCATGATACTACAAAACATAATGAATATAATGCCCTGTGTACCATGGTACCTGGGTTGGAGTTGTACAAAGGCAGAATGATTCACGGCTTTACCTGATATTTCTATACATATATTAGTCTGCTAAATTAAGATATTTATCTTTGCTTAGGCTTTTCTGAATATTTACTCGAAAATTAATTGTAATTTTAAAAGTTTTAATTATTTTATGTAAATAGTTCATCAGGAATATTCTAGATTATGATAGAGAAAAAAAAGGATTTATTATTTATTATAAGCATTTTACTTGGCGATTAGGTTTTAGGGATTTACTCCTATTTTAGGAGATGCAACCTTTCATTATTATAAGACTTCGATTGATTATTAAATTTAAGATTGTTCTCTCTCTTGTTATGGGCTGCCTTCTGTTCCGCGGTTGAGAAGTCCAAGGGGCAGTGGTTCTTTTACAATTTAATCAACTTAGGGCTTGAAAGTTATTTCCGGTTTAATCCACATAAACTTATTATTATTATTATTATTATTATTTTTGTCATATATCACGTCTACAAAAGTATAGGCTGTTTCACCAATGTAATATGTGATCCCCC
>PHNY01297626.1:19765-32046 GCA_003724115.2 Anethum foeniculum
AGTTTTTTTGAATTTGATGCTATAATATAGCAATGGAACTAAATATAGCATTGCATTGGACTTGCTCTCATGAGTGAACTCATTGTTACACCCGGGGATGCAAAATTGCTGTCGAATAAAAGGATAATTCGAGCAAATCGGGATCAGAGGGAAAAATTGCCAAAGCTTTTCAAGGAACTGGCGACTGACATTGACTACTCTACTCAGAATGTTCGCGTTGTTAGGCTTCAGGTTGAGGATTACTCACAGCCACCATGGGAGAAAATCGGCCAATTTCTAAGTCTGGTACTTGTACTCACATTGGTGCAGACAATTTACACAGTTCTCAGCTATTACAAGAAATCATCTTAATTGGTTCTAACGAAGTTATGTACGTAATCAATTTTAGTCGGTTTCTGTATCACGATAGCAATCAATGTTTGTACTTGTCAATAAATCTTTTGAACTTCTTACAAAGGTAACTTGGTTTATTATTGGTTCTGACAGTGTGCCGATATCACTGACTTTCACAAGTATATTTATACAGTACTAATATAGCCGAGAAATGTAAATATGAAATTTGTGTTTGATAATGGAGAAGATTGGCTGAGTAATGATAAAAGATGATGATTGTATGATCAAAAGAAACATAAGGTTAGATGACTCTGAACTTTGCAGCAACAGACCTACAAGATTAGAGTTAGACTCTAAATTTGATAGCATAGAGCATTGCAAATGCTATACAATGAAGCACGGTTGAATGAGAAAGCTAATATTTTCAACATATTGAAATTATTTTCTACTAAAGACAACACCACAACCTGCTCTATCACTTTCGAAGCCTCCATTCTGACTGATGACAAACTCAAATTCTCGAAACTAAAAATAATACTTAGGTCTAGCTAGTGGCGATGTTTGTCAGGATTAAGGGGCAGAACTATGAAGCAGGAGATAAAAATCTCTCTCATGAACTTATAGATTATCACTTTCTTTCTGACAACACGAGAAGGTCCCTGAAGAAAAGATACGGAATCTCAGGAGAAAGTCTCTTTTTGTTGAAGAGGAAGACACCAAAAAGGTGTTCATCACCGGCATTGTTATCTTCCCAACACCTTCCCTGGTCGGATGAAAAAAATGCAAGGAAGGCTCGGAATCGAGTAGAGATTGAAAGTTATAGTATTTACGTGGCTAAGAGGCCACGAGTGGCGGTATAAATGTTAGATATTAATTTGACATAGCAAGCAAGCCTATCTATACCTTTAATTTGACTTGAACTACTTCATTTATCTCAGTTGTCTACTTGCGTCGGTAACATCAAGGAGGATACACACTTCTGAAGCCTACCGAAATTTTCCAAGCAAAAATATGTACATCGATCTGTCCCTCTCCCTTGTTCGACTATCAAAATAATGTTTGTTAGGATCAAGCTCAACTGATTACAGGGCTTTGCTCGCTGAATGAAGAAGAGGAAAATGTTGAATACATTTGCCAACTCTGAAATTCCTCTTCCTTATGTTTGGGACTATAAAAAAAAAAGAATAATGTGCCCTTCGTGTATATGTACTTTACCGGTCAAATCACTTGGGATACTGAAGTCTAAAAACTACCCTTATAATATTGAAGTTTCAAAATTTTTACAGTTAAATATCACGGACGCTGTTAGTTTTTTTGAGAGCAAATATATCTTTTCAAATATTTGAGCAAATTTATTCTTCTCGAATAAATATTAAAATTATATCCACACCACCAGCATCCTTTGCCTTGTTACTTTCTTGTTTCTCACAAGTCACTAGTATAAGGTTTCTTGTTTCCCCGTTGACTCTCTTTCACGATTTCTTCTTCCTGAACAGTAGTAGGGACAACCAGTTCAGGATCCGAACAAGTTAACTCCAAGGCTAGGCTCGTCCAGTAAAAACAATCTTAAAATATAGTGGATATTGGTGATAGATCGTGTCACGAAAATTTCAAAAGAAGCAAAAGATCAGTTTTCAAACTCCAACAAAATTCTTTTATCCACTGACATCATCAACAATTTCCTCAACTTAATAACTGTCATGATAGTTTTTTAGGTTTTTTGTTATAGTTAAACTAAGAAACGGAAGCAAGAAAGGAAAGGAAATTGCAGAAAATGTAAAAGATAAAAATTAAACATTCATTTCATTCCATAATCTTCCTGAAGAAGAGAATACAGTACTATATATGCAGTGACAATGCTCCCGAGACTATGTCATTGGGCCGAACAAATCTATAAACCCAACTATACTTGGCCCAATCATAATATCTAGCCCAACAAAGTCACTCGGCTCAAATACTCGGCTCAAATCGTGACATACCCCTCTCCCTCAAATACCAGCCTTAACCTCAAAAATAAGAGATATATTAGGTGTCCTCCCACCTGGATCAAAATTAAACGCATTTGTGTGACCAAAATTTCTATTAGATTCAGTAGCCAACTCAGAAACATATATAGTTTGTGTAAACTCGTTATCAAATTGCATCAAACCAAGACCAGAAAAAATAGTGGCATCCACTGTTGCTTGCATTTGTGGATTATTGAAGTGCGTAGTCATGGCGGCATCCACTGTTACGATTGAAGCATGCTTCTCTTCGCGAAGCTTGTAATACAAAGTTGTATCACACTTTGTCTTGAAACTTACAGCAAACACATTAGTTGCCTTCATTACATTCTTATAATTAAGAGAGGATTTCCAAAGAACTTTACCATATTCATTCTCGTGCAGCCTAGAAATTAGAGTCATGTCATACCCGGTAAAATGATCCACAAAATCACTATTCACAGATTTTTCACTTGACTCAACAGGAAAAACAACAGAATCAGTCTGAGGACTTGTATCAAATACTTCAGGGGTATATTTAGCAGTTTCTAATACTTGAAATTGTTTTAACTCCTCGTTATTGTCATCAACTAATTTCTCAACTCTACACAAATCATCTGGACTATCAACAATCAAAACATAAGTAGGCATCTTAGAAGACTGATTTACCTTATTTGAGAATAACTTCCTCGACTGAGAAACTTCTTCATCAGTTGTATCAACCTTCTCAACCATATTCTTCTCAACTAGCTTTGGCGACTCTGCATAGATCTTTCCCATCTTCTCAAGCGTATGAAGCATTTCAATGATTTTCTCTTCTATCTTATGCATATTATCAGTGATGGCATCAGGAACTGGTGTATGGGCGTCAGGGGTTTCATCAAACATCTGAGGCGCATATGGCTCGGGCTGCTGTACGAACGAAGCTTCTGGTTAATAGCGTTGCTCACTTATAGATGAACTCATATAATCACTAGATATAGGCTGGGTATTGTACGAATGAGATGTTACGGGTGGTTGGAATCCAGCCTGGTAAGCGAAATATCCAGGCAATCCATCTGTGAGTGGTAGATGTATAGATGTGTCAGGTATGTGAGTAGTAGTATAGAACTGATACGGTGGTTCTGGTGGTGGTTGAATATGGTGATACACATGAGGAGGTGTTGGGGAAGGTGTATACTGACAAGTAGGTGTTGGAGGTGGTGTATACAGAGGAGTTATAAAGGATGTGTACTGGTAGGGATGATAAAAATTAGGGTTAGGGTTTTGAATTGGATACGAAAAATATGGAGTGATATTAGAGACAGCCATGTCCGAGAAATCGTTGGCTCTGATACCATTTGTCATGATCATGACAGTTTTTTAGGTTTTTTGTTATAGTTAAACTAAGAAACGGAAGCAAGAAAGGAAATGAAATTGCAGAAAATGTAAAAGATAAAAGCTAAACATTCATTTCATTCCATAATCTTCCTGAAGAAGAGAATACAGTACTATATATGCAGTGACAATGCTCTCGAGACTATGTCATTGGGTCGGACAAATCTATAAACCCAACTATACTTGGCCCAATCATAATATCTAGCCCAACAAAGTCACTCGCCTCAAATACTCGGCTCAAATTGTGACAATAACCAACAAACCCTCCATTTCTTTTCTAACATTTAACTCCGCCAAGTAAAGATGCCCAGCCTCATGTGTCAATTTGAAGTTAAGAGAATAAACCCCTTTTTCCTCAATTTGCAAAAGCTCTCGGCAATTTCTTCAGTAAAATAATAAATTGTCTTTTCTTTTGAAGCCCCAATTCTCTCCTAAACCTACCCAAATCAGCGGCATTGCACAGTCTATTTGACTAAGTAATCTTCTGGATCTTGAGAACTAATTTGAGCTTCTTATCTCTTTGGATCACATTATCAAAAGGAAGCTCTTTTCTTCTCTCTTCATAACTGCTCTAATCGGAGGAAATACGACATGGAGTTTTCTTGAATTGAGAAAATGATTATCCAAAACCAAATTCTTACTTAAAAGGAGTAGATTTTTGTGGAATTTTTGAAGAAACAAAGACACGAGGCAAAAGTTTTGAAGTTTTTAAAGAAACACAGACATAAGGCATTACTATGGAACCTAATTTCTTAATGTTCTCTCGTTTATGGGTGAACTCAAATTGAAAAACCATCTCCAATCCAACTTCATATTTGTACTTTTACAACATTCTAAATCTTACACCATTTTGGTGTAACATTGAAAATTACACCAAATTTGGTGTCACACCAAATTTTTAGAGTTTTTATTTATTCCAACATTACCCTTATACTCCTTACATAAAACAAACTTATTTCATTTATATCCAACCAACTTTATCACTTTTGTACTTTAGCAATAAAATAATCAATATAATACAAGAATGGTGTAAAATTTAGTGTATGTGGGTTGAAGTTGAATATAAAAATAGCATAATTTTTACACCATTTTGGTGTAAAAATCACACCAAAATAGTGTGATGCATTGGAGATGTCCTAAGATACAATAATGAAAAGGGGATAAAGTAGTATGTATAGTGTGTATACAAGGGATAGAGCCGTTAGAAAGCTGAAGTACCAACTTTGCCCTTGAAAAAACTAACGACGTGACAACACGCAACTTTTAAAAATTTTGGAACGTTAGTACTGCAAGTGTTAGTTTTTGAATTTCATTGTCCTAGTGGTTTTCGAGTATGGGTACTTTACAGTACACTACAAAATTTTTGAGTATTTTTGTACTCCCCCGTTTCTAAATAGTAGTCGTGACAGTAAATTATAAAATATATATTTATGATTAAAAGAAGGATGTATAAATGTTTTTACCCGTCTTCATATATTATTACTACTAGTTTAGGCCTCCGTGCATGGATTGTTTTTTAATTTTATTATTTTACTATTATTTATAAGCAACAAACCCTCCATTTCTTTTCTAACTTTTAACTCCGCCAAGTAAAGATGCTCAGCCTCATGTGTCAATTTGAAGTTAAGAGAATAAACCCCTTTTTCCTCAATTTGCAAAACTCTCAGAAATTTCTTCAGTAAAATAATAAATTGTCTTTTCTTTTGAAGCCCCAATTCTCTCCTAAACCTACCCAAATCAGCGGCATTGCACAGCTTAGGTCCCGTGCATGGATTGTTTTTAAATTTCGTTATTTTACTATTATTTATACCAGCTTAGGTACCGTACGATGCACAGATTACTTTTAAATTTTATTATTCTACTATTATTTTTAATTTTTTTTATTGATATATAACTTTGTTTGAGATTTGTTGAAATTAAATTATCTTGTATATTTTATTTAATATAATATATAAAACAAATGAAAGTTGTTCCTAGTGCGACCCATTATAAATCAAATATAGGATATGTTAAAATAGTATTTTTACGTATATGAATTCACTCAAATGAGTTCAGAAAAAAGGCTAAGATCGCTATTTTTAGATTTTAAAAATGTGTTTTAATAATTTTTAAATATATAAACCTATTGAAACAGGTTTTGGAAGAAATGCCTTATTTTTAAACTAAAATAGTTAAATTTTGATGAGCGCTTTCAAATTACCAAATTTAATTTCAAAGTTTTATATAAATTTTGTATATCACGCAAGACTTTATACGTACAAAAATCTAAATCTAATTCTATGACAATTATTTTTATAAAAATATATAAATAAGGATAATTAGGTAAAATCACAAAGTACCAAAAAATAGGTACCGATAACCAAACTTTCAATGTTTCGTCTATTATAATATAGTATAGATGTTATTATCCACAGTTACATTCCTCTACTGTCAAAAACCGCCTTTGATATTTTCCCCATTAGCATCCACCAAAAATTGTTTCTTTGATTATAATATTTATATTCTTCTACATCATGTGAATTCAAAATTATAGTTTGAGTAGTTTTGTTAATGTAATTTATCATCCCTCAAAATTTTAATATTTTAACCAGTGATATAATTGTAGGTGAACCTTTTACTTTTGTATATGAATCCTAGCATCACTCTGTTAATTTTGAATTTTATCTTTGTTATGTATTGCATGAAGATGTGAGTTGTACTCAACTTAACCATCGATAATAATCTTTTAACAACTAGGAATATTTTATTTTTAATAGTGATTTTAAAATTCTTTTCTATGTACTTAATGTTTTAATTTGTGAATTTGAAAAATATAGAGTATATCGAAAAGAATGTCAAAATACATGGTATATAAAAATATAATATTGATCTGACCAAAAAGAAAAACTTAAATGTCAACAGATATTTATTTAATTAAGTTTGATGGTGAATTCAATATTCTTTTATGTATATTTTATCTTTTCTTTGTAATAAGTTAAGAGTTTATTATACTTTGACCCTTGAAGTTTCATGAAATGTACACATGAACCATTAAAGTTTAAAAACGTACCTCCTGACCATTAAAGTATGGCCGATGTACTTCTCGACCCTATTTCCATTCAAAACAATCGAAAATTTTATATCGGACATTCCGATAAGAGGCAAGGTAGTAATTTTCTTAAGGTTTATATCGTTACTCAACATAATTGGTTTATGTTGGCCCTTGAAGTTTCAATTTTTGTACACATTAACACAAACTGTTTTAAAGTTTGTACCACTTAACCATTAAAGTTTTTACTCAAAATAATCCAGTGTTAATCCATTAAATTTATTGGCCTAAATTGCTATGACGACAACTCAGCAGTTGATATTTTCCTCATGAATGAGCCTCAACCAACGGCAACCAAAAATATGGTGCATCTAGCTCAAAATATGTTGTGTAATTCACACATTACGCTCAAATAATAAATCAAAATTTATTATTTCACTAATGTGTGTCACTGTGTTACAAATTTTTTTGACAAATTTGCTAAACAGCCTAAAATGTCTATGACGTATAGATACTGCTAAACAACCTAAAATGTCAATGGTATGTTTCACCAGAAATGGCTGAGGCTATAAGTATCAGGGAGGTGTTAGGTTGAGTGAAGGATTGAAACATGGTTAATGTCGAGGTTGAATCAGACTGCTTAGTAGTAGTTCAAGCTATCTGAAGGAGTTCAGTGAGGCTATCTTACCTGGGTGGGTGATAGAAGAGTGCAGGTTGAAGCTTTCAGAGTTGAAGAATCGGAATGAGTTGATGAATTGTTTGTTTTTGCCCTTGAAGTTTTAATGTTTGTACACATTAACACAGACTGTTTAAAGTTTTGTACACATTAACACATATTTTTTTAAAATTTTGTACACTTTTGCACTTTAGCCGATATTACCCCTGTCCTTCACCACCGATATTCAAGTTTTTACTAATTTCAACGAAAATAGGGCCGAGACGTACATCGGCCATACTTTAATGGTCAAGAGGTACATTTTTAAACTTTAAGGGTTCATGTGTATATTTCCTGGAACTTCGAGGGTAAAAGTATAATTAACCCATAAGTTAAAGATTTTTTGTTGACAATTTTGAATCTTTTTCATTTTGCTAACTAACTTGGAATCTTAAATTCAAAAGTTTGAATATAATTTATGAGAAAATATAAGGAGTTTCACATATAAGATTGTAAGAACTTTTCTCATATATTTTGTTCATCTGATCAAGTTTTCTGTTGTCTTATTTTTAAGGTATCCTATATGGCTTTAGTTTTAAATTTTGGCCATGATCTTTCATTTCTACAGGCTATTCTTATTACACATTTTTTGTCGAATTTCGATAATCTTTCATTTTGTGAGGTATTCCTATTTACTCAATTTTAATAGTCAATTTTTTTTATATTGTTTTGGATCTTAAAAGGTGAAGATTTCAATTTGAAGAAAATGGAGCACACATTAAATTCGAATGACAAGAAAAGAAATGCCGAAGAGATGTAAGTTACCTTTATGTGTATTATTATCAATTTTTTCATTATGACTTTGGCTTATGTTTTTTTATCATGTGTTTGAATTTAATTGATTTCAAAATTTTAGGCTGCAACTGTGCGTTTATGATTACTTGATGAAACAAGGACATCTTGAATCTGCAACATTATTTGCTGAAAAGGCTAATATTGAAATAACAGAATGTAAGTACAAAATATCCCGTTTTATATTCAACTACATCTTGCCATTTTCCTTTTTAACGGTATATTTGCCTATTTTTAATTACGCTTATATGACTTACAAATGAATGTCCGTGGTAACAAATATCTGTTTGAGCGAGAATCGAACCCGGATAACAAGAGATAAATCCTTAAATTATCTTATCGCACTCATATCTCCCTATCTTACTTTTACGGGAGAATTACTTTGAAAAAGATTGCAATCGGATATGAATCTCTTCCATTTTTTTTAAAAATTATTTTATTTTGATTAATACATTTTTGTGTCACTTGTATTTATCATTATGAAATTATAAGTTGTAGATATCTGTAAAGATATAATTAAACGGAATAGTATATACATCATATAAATGTGTATGTATAATGTGCATTTATTTAATAATTTCAATTTTATATAAGAAAAAAGAAAAATTGATCAACTTGACTTTTTTTTTGTGGCCCAATTAAATGAATTTTTTTGCAGCACAATTAAATAAGGCGCCTCTCTTTAATTAGGAATCATGTTGTATACAAATTGAATTATACAAATTATTATGGATGAACCCCAAAACATGGTGGAATGGACATTTGAAAAAGTTGTTTAAATTGTTGTCATTTTTTGTCTTTTGTGACAGATTACGAACAATATTTGCTAGAGGATTGGTGGGCAGCTTTTGGCCCAAGTATTGTTCATCAATGACAAACCCAACATGAGGGAATTTAGAATCATCCCAACAGGTCTTATAGTAATTTCAAATATGAAGTTTATTATATCAAAAATGTTTTGTTATGTGTTGAGGAAGATGTGAATTATATTAAATTAAATGAGAGATAACCAATTATTGAAAATTATTATTTTTTCTTTTCTAAAGTGATTTAACATTCATTTATCTATATTCTATATTTTGAACATTGAATTAAAAATATAGAATATATCAAAACAAATGTCAAATTACATGGTATACAGAAAAGAATATCGAATTTATCATAAAAATAAATTAATTGTCGACAGATATTTCTGTATTTAATTTTATTGGTGAGTTCAAGATTTTTTTTCATACTCTATATTCTTGTTAAAAAAAGAAAGAAAAGAATTCAAAGATTCTGTATTTTGACAAGTTTGAATATTAAATTCAAGAATTTAAATATAATTTGTCAGAAAATATTAAGAGTTACCAATTTTTGTGTTGTTTCATTTTTAAGGTATTTAAAATGCTTTCTATTTTGAATTTTGACCAAAATAAAATATTTTTATAAGTTTATTTTATTTACCCAATTTTTATTGAATTTTGAACATAATCTTTCATTTTATTGGACATTCTTATTTGAATTTTAAAAGGTGAAGATTTTCGATGGGAAGGAAATGGAAGACACGAGTGATTATCGTGATGAGATGTGAGTTGTATCTAAACGTGCAGTTTATCAACTTTGATATTTTATTTATATTTACGTTTTTAATTAATTTTTTGGATCTTGAAACTTTAGATTGCAGCTATACATTTATTATTACCTTATAAAACGAGACAGTTATCCAGCTGCAAGCATATTTGCTCAAAAGGTTGATATTCCTAAGATATCAAAATGTAAGTATCTTTTTACTAATAAACTACATCTTTTCTATTTAAATTAGCTATTTAAATTGTTGCCATTATTGGGTTTTAGTGGCGGATTACAAAGATAATTTTCTAGAGGGTTGGTGGGCTATTTTCTGGGACCGATACAGCTCAACAATGACAGTCCAAACAGGAGGAGGGAATCCACAAGAACAATCATCCTGAAAGGTGTTATAGTAATTTCATGAATGAAGTTTAAATACATTGTTCTGTTATCTTAAGAAGTTCTGTTTTCTAAATAAATTATAATGTTATGCATGTGAATAATGTTGTGAGACAGCCACCATTGGGTAACCGTCATATGGCTACAGACGCTGCCACTATCCGAGGCCCAAGAAACAGAGGAAGGGGGCCTCTCGGGTTTCCTCCCGTCAACTTGCAGCCTGCTGAAGTGCCCTACTCCAGCAATTCCAGGTAATTGCTATTTTCATTGTAAAAGTCGAATGTTAAGTTTTCATTTTTTTTGCTTGAATCGTATATTTAAAATGTCAGTTCAGGGAGTTCTGATTGTCAATTATATTAATTTAGCCGTCACTCATCTTTTTTATCTTCATTTGTGTTTCACAGCAACTTGCAGATGGATGAAACTATTTAGGCTCCAGGATTTGTCGAGGTATGATTACTATATCATTGAACATCGTAAATGCATAAATGAATGGAGACTAAGACACTTTACCTCTGTTGCAGGTTGATCCTTCGGTTCAACACCAATCGACTTATGAAGAAGGCCAAAATATGGCATATTCACCAGCAACACCTATGTCAGGTTTGTTTAAGTTTAATTCTGTAAATTATATTTTCAGATTATAAATGGCATGTTTAATTATTATGGTAATATCTACTCTATTGGTATTAGTCGTATTATAATTTCTAGCTTATGGTTATTTTTAAACTATTAGGGTTGAATTTGAAAATTAGACCACTGGTCAGAGCCAAAGATTTGTGAAGAGTCAATTTTAGCTTTGCGTGTATTCTTCCTGTCCGTGCTTTAGTAATGAGCAACACCACTTGCATTGACTATTTGCTCTTCTTATGCTTCGATGTAATTTTTCACCACTATTTTAGTTTTCTCCCTAGGCGTGTTATTCTGATATGGTCTTTTCATATAAACTCTGTGTATTATTGATATCTTGTGTCTTTGTAATAGAGTAAAAGATGATGAGAAAGCCATAGCCTCAATCAAGATCCTAATCAGTTATTTAAAATATCTAAAAAAAGGAAATTCAGAATGTAGAGGTTAATTAGCACATATCTAATTATGAGATTTATATGATATATGCCAAGCTAAGAGAAACATAAAGAGAGTTAAAACAATTAACATTTTTAGACAACATATTTAAAGAGAAAGTGTATTGGGAGCATGCACAATATTTAAATGTGCCCAACACTTTTCGCACAATGTCACGCATTACGTGCATGCTATTATTTTGCATGGCCGCACAATGCACGTGTCATGCCTTAAAATTTTAATTATGTTTTGACCGCGCATGGCGCGACTTAGCTAGATACTCGAAGAAATGTGCATTGCACTCTTATGGAAAAATAGTTAGAGCTTATCACACGATTCCTTAAAGGGTCTCATGCTCAGGCCTCCAATTTCTCTAAGATACAGTAGGCTTAATTATAAAATTATCATATTTATAGTAATTATAATATATATAAGAAACATTCTCTGTTGTAGTCTATACCCAAGAACCCTAGTTCATCAACCATATTGATGGTTGGAGCACGTTGGCTGTGCTTTGTCCAAGCATAAACAAGCTTCGCATGATTCTTTGCTTCATATTATGTCCCTCGAGTGTTATGCACATTGAACAACGCAAGGAAAACAATTTGTTCTTAGCATGTTGTTTCTGTGAAATGTGCTTGGTAAGTTTTCCTCTCTAGGTGGCATCACAGGACCTATAAACAATTTATATTTTTTTGTCATATGGCGTATAATAACAATAGAAAGAAGAGGATTGCAATGATTGTTTATGTCTTGGCACACTTCTTCAACAATTAGGAAAATGATGAGTAGTTTATATTTGAAAGAGTAATATGTTAGGTCACACAACACTGTAGAAGGGGGTTGAATACATTGTTCTTACAATCAAATCGATTTAACACAGATAAGTAACAAATATCAAGTATATTGAATAATTAATGTTACAATAGAACTGATGTTCTCTCTTAGTGATGAACAATATCACTAAGAGCTGCTGGGTTTTTAGGTTTAATATTCTCGATTGTGATAACACATTTAGTGTAAACCCTAAGCTGTGTTT
>PHNY01297628.1:0-22626 GCA_003724115.2 Anethum foeniculum
GATATTTTAGTTGCCCGTGATATGAGAAAGGTAACTGATTAGTTATTAATAATTATTGTTATTATTATTATTATTATTATTATTATTCTACTTTATTAAATATACTTGCCCGAGATATTTTAGTTGCCATTAAAAAAGGAGATGTTTTGATTGCCCGTGATATATTTGAAAAATGAAATATTTCATTTGTCCGTGATATTTTTGGAAAAGAAAATGTTTAGATGGAAAAAATAGAAAAGGTACCATGTTTTTGTTGAAAAAGGTAATTAATATCTGAAAAAGGTAACTGATTAACGTGTTTTGATTGTTTTAATTAAGAAAAATACAAAAGGTAAAAATTTTGAAAAATTTAAATGTCCATATTATTTTTGAAAAATACGTGGAACTTGGTTAGAGAAAATAAAGAAAGGTAAAAATGATGTTTTTTATTTGATAAAAGTTATGCTTAAAACCCGTGCGATGCACGAATTTTATTTAATATTATATAATTTTTTGTATTTAATTTAAATTAAAATTTTAATATTATATCTTTAATTTTATTTGAATTGATAGTACGTCTTAGTTGAAACGGATAATCGATTGGTTATTAATAATTATAATGTTTTTATTTTATTTTAATAAAATAGAGTTGTGCATAACATGCTGGGAAAAGTAGAGGGTTGGTTAGAAAAAATAAAAAATATAATGTATTTCAGCTGAAAAAAAGGTAATCAGTTACGTTATTAATAATTATATTATTATTATTATTATTTATTAAATAGGTTTGCCGGTGTATTTTTGGAAAGGTGAGATGTTTTAATTAACCATTATATTTTGGAAAAAAAGGATATTTTAGTTGTCCGTAATATGAGAAAGGTAACTGATTAGTTATTAATAATTATTGTTATTATTATTATTATTCTATTTTATTAAATATACTTGCCCGAGATATTTTAGTTGCCATTAAAAAAGGAGATGTTTTGATTGCCCGTGATATATTTGAAAAATGAAATATTTCATTTGTCCGTGATATTTTTGGAAAAGGAAATGTTTAGATCGAAAAAATAGAAAAGGTAACATGTTTTTGTTGAAAAAGGTAATTAATATCTGAAAAAGGTAACTGATTAACGTGTTTTGATTGTTTTAATTAAGAAAAATACAAAAGATAAAATTTTTTATTGTAAAAGGTAACTGCATGTGATATTTTTATATAGTGTATACATATTTTTTTATGAATATTACCTTTTATAAAAATATATTAATAAGGGTAATTAGGTAAAATCACTTTGTACCAAAAAACAGGTACNAAAACTTTTAATGTTTCGTCTATTACAATATAGTATAGACTTGTCCGAGATATTTTTTAAAAAATATAGAAATTTAGTTGCCCTTGAAAAAGGATATGTTTTGATTGCCTGTAATATATTTGAAAAACGAAATATTTTATTTGTCCGTGATATTTTTCGAAAAGGAAATGTTTAGATGGAAAAAATAGAAAAGGTAACATGTTTCGAAAAAGAGAGACATTTTAGTTGTCCGTGATATGAGAAAAATAACTGATTAGTTATTAATAATTGTTGTTATTATTATTATTATTATTATTCTACTTTATTAAATATACTTGCCCGAGATATTTTTAAAAAATAGAGATATTTTAGTTACCCTTGAAAAAGGAGATGTTTTAATTGTCCGTGATATATTTGAAAAATGAAATATTTCATTTGTCCGTAATATTTTGAAAAATGAAATATTTAGATGGAAAAAATAGAAACTGTAACATGTTTTTGTTGAAAAAGGTAATTAATATCTGATTAACGTGTTTTGAAATATTTTGGTTAAGAAAAATAGAAAAGGTAACATTTTTGATTGAAAGAGGTAACCATATATGATATTTTTATATAGTGTATAATTTTTTTTTATGAAAATTACTTTTTTTAAAATATACATGTTTTTGTTGAAAAAGGTAATTAATATCTGAAAAAGGTAACTGATTAACGTGTTATGATTGTTTTGGTTAAGAAAAATAGAAAAGGTAACATTTTTGATTGAAAAATGTAACCATATATGATATTTTTATATAGTGTATAATTTTTTTTTTTTTGAAAGTTACTTTTTAAAAAATATATAAGTAAGGGTAATTAGGTAAAATCACTTTGTACCAAAAAACAGGTACCAAAACTTTCAATGTTTCGTCTATTATTATATAGTATAGATTTATAATGAATCGCTCTAAAGACTAATGTAATTCATTTCAAAAACTTATTCCAAATAAAATATATTTAACTACCTAAATTTAAGAAAATTTTAAACAAAAAATATATACTAATTAAAATTTATTACTAAGAGACAACTAATTAGATAATTGAAATTAAAAATTGCAGATGCATGACGTAAGGTAGTATTTTACAAATAGATAAATAGTAGTATTTATGTAGAAGCGATGAAGATATAGTGAGATTGAATTATAAAAATGAGATAGAAAGGTTTTTTTTATACAAATGAGTAGATACGAATTATTGCACATTTGAATTATTTAGTAGATAGGGTCTCATTGGTCAATTGACAATATCACGAATAAATTGGGCTTGTTGGATTACTAAAAAACCTTTGTGTAACTTTTATGGGCTTGAAAGTAGTGACGAAAAATTTCATAATATTAGAGCCCAGTTTCATTAATAACCGTCAGTCGTAGTCTACCATGCTCTAGAAGTTTCTATATTTCAGTAATAACTGTCAATCGTCTACTATGCTCTAGAAGTTTCTAGATATTACAACATTATTCGAACTGCTTATTAAAAATCCAAATCTTGCGTTCCTTGGTCAAACGATTCATACAATAATCTCTAAATTTTTCCTTTCTTTACTTTCTCGTGTCTACAAAATTTTACAATTTTCAACATTCTTTGAACTACTTAAAATAATTTAGATCCTTCATTCTTTGGTCCTACAATTCATACAATCATCACTAAATTTTCCTCTTTCTTCATTAAAATCTCTCCTCACAACACAAAATACATAGTTATTTTTATCAATTTTATTTTCTTTTTATGTATTCTACATCAAATGGTTCCATTTATGATGTTATGTTGGGTTTGTAATATTTCTTGATTAAAAAAACTTGAACTTGTTATAATTTTTATTACTAGATTATCTAGCGTGATATTAAATTATCTTTTAATTTTTTTTCTGATTTAGTAAAAAATTATAGTTTTCTTTATACTTTTAGGCACTTGTGTTTCTAGGATCTCTCATTTTTTTACCAAATATATCCCATTAAATTAATTTCAACGGTGAAATTTTTTTAATTTCTATAAGGCGAGACAGTTGGTTAATATAAATAACTTATAAGAATTTTTAAAATTTTTATGAGGCTTGGGCCAATAGAACAATCTACAAGGAGAAGAATCATCATGGAATCCATTATTACCTCGTATCCACTTCTGAAGTCCACTGTTTGATGTTGTCGGCCGTGAAACCGATGACCGACACTTTAGGTATGTGGTTTCTCAAAATTATTTCGAGGCATTTAGGTCCATCAAAGACATCAATGTTCATATAAACTCGACAACCCACAGGAGTGATGGAGTGGCTCAAGTCATGGGTGAGAAAGGATAGCGTTCCACCAACAAATTCTAGTATGAACAGTCGTACTTGAATTTGTGGGTGGAAGGTTATCCTTACTCACCAATGACTTAAGCCACTCCATCAGACTTCTCCGGGATGTCCAGTTTGCATAAGCATTGATGTCTTAGGTGGAACTGAAGACCTTTAAGTAGTTTTGCCATACCACGAACCTGAAGTGCCTGTCATTCGTTTCAGTTCCGACAACAGCAAGCACTTGACTTCCAAAGTCGAAACCAAGTAATAATGAATTACATGGCATCCCTTCTCTTCACAAATTCTTCTATCCGCCCAAGCATGGTATATATGTTTGTTTCTCCACCCTGATGACAATAAAATGCATTGATTTTGGTTTTTTCATTATTGGTTTGGATTCATGTCCTATACAAGTATGAATTTTTTAATAGATTTGCATTTTCATTGATGTTTTTATCGAATTTGGATAAGTTTTAACCAAAATTGAACTCTATAATTAGTTAATAACTCTGACGTGGTCCAATTTTTTCAACCCCATTTTGTTTGAGTTTTGTTAGATTCTTGCTTTCATCTCCAATATCCAATCATGCGCCAACTTCCTTTAGTGATAGCAGGGCTATATTACTATTCTTCAGTTTTGTTCAACCCTGCACCTACTCAAACAATAAAGTTGTTCTTGGTACCTAAACTCTGTTGGGTCCAAACTAGTTAACATTACATTTTTGCCACTTGAGGAAATCTCAGTTTTCAAATTAGTGTGTGTGTCTAGGTGTGTATAGTACTCATATGAATTATCACATTCATTATTTGTCATAAGATCATCTAGACATTTGCCATAATATGAGAATTCACAATTAGTGGTGACTTCAGTATTGATTTTAACTATTTCTTTGTTGATAGGAAAAATTCTCTCTTTAGTAAAATCAACCTCAGATATACACTATTGCTTTCGAACCAGTGGTTCTTAATCAAGTTCCAGTGTATGTTTCCTAAGTATGGTTTTGTTTCCATTTGATAAAAACAAATGAATATTCTGGAGACTGAATAATCCTTGCTTTTTATTTAGAGGGCATCTTTCCTTTTTCAACAAGTAATTGTTACAATCCACATATTTTACCAACATTAGTGATATTAGCAAGATCATCAAAGTCTAGATAAGATAGATATAATAGACTGAGTACCACCAGATTCAACCACATTAACAGACTTGCATTGAGTTAGAGGATATGACGGTGATCGAGTTAGAGTTTTTACCTTTACTGAGCTAGATGATTTTGCACCATCATCTGTTTTCGCCATAAATGCAAGGTTACCAAACTTCATTTTCATATTATCATCCAGTGACATCCCAACACTTTCCTGCTGCAATGTTTGCCTTGCTAGACTGCTATTTCTTGAGCAATGCCTCATACTTAGCTTCAAGATCCAGATAGACTTTGTCCTTCTTGACATTCTCTCGCTTCTTGCATTCAGTAGCAAAATGACCAAGTTCATTATAATTGAAACACCTTATCTTGGATCTATCAATACTACCGGTTTTCTAAAGAGTCTTCTTTATCAACTTGTTTCCTTTGTAGTCACTTCCACCTTCACTAGCTCTTGGCTTAAATGGTTGATCCCTTTAAAATCTTAAATTGGAAAATTATTTAGCCATAATACACCATATATGGCGTATCGCAACCCCCTTCTAAAAAATGTTACCTAATATGTTACCTTAGATATGGTACTTATGACCTAATTTAACATTGTGTTTTTTATGTTAGCTAAGCCAAAAACGTGGTGTTGCATTAGTTACAAAGTTTTACATCTTCCAACATACTTGTCAAAGTGTTACCTAGATTATTAAAATACAAAAATATAATATTATTTTTAAAATAAAATAATAACTTAGATTCATTTTTCAAGAATTTAAGGTGATATACAAATTTAATACATAAGATACATGATGACATACAAATTTTAGTTAGAATAAAATTTTAAAATTTATAATAGAAAATTTTAAAGTAATTTAAAATTTTAAAATTTTAAAACAGGAAATTTTAAATGTAACAACAAGTAAAAATAGTATAAATTCCCCTCATTTTGATATGAACACTTGTATCTAACTTTTAGAAATTAAAAATATAAAAAATATAAATGTACAAATTTTAAAAGTAATAAAAGATCAATAAATATTAAATTAATATTAAAATAAATTTTTGAAATTTTATTATTAAAGTAATAAAATATTAAAGTGAGTATCATATTTGTACTCACCAAACTTTGGGCTCAGCTGTAAAAATTTGGGCTGTAACAGCCGAAATTTTCATACACCCCTTGAAAATTTGGACACTAATAATTCACACCCAGTCCAGTTGCTCACAATTCACACACTAACTTTCTCTCCTTACCCTCTCCGGCTAACCCCTTTCTCGCTCTGGCCACTTTAACTCTCTCTCCACCCCTTTAACTCTCTCTCACCACTACTATCAATCTCGACTTCTTCAACTAGGGCTCAATTGAATTGGGGTCGAGGGTTCTTCGATTATATAGGGTTCAATTGAATTGGAGGTCGGGGGTTCTTAAAACTTTAATTAGTCAGTGTTTGTGTTTATCTAATATCTAATATTTCTCTCTTTGATTTCAGGTATTTGTGTCCGGCTTTGCAGTCCAAGACTTTGTTCTAAGGTATTTTTGGTTTAATATGAGAATAATAGTTTGTAGTTTGTAGGCTAATTAGTTTGTGCTGACAGTTAACAATGGCGTGATTAGGGGTGCAGGGTTTACCAGCGAACTAGATATCGCAATTAGTACCTTTGTTGTTGTACTTTCTTCTCTTTTTTTGCATAATGCTGTGTATTCGAATCTTGGAAGACATTTAGTCGGTCCTTATTGGTTTGCATTATTTCTTCCTCATTGTTGCTAAATATTTCATTTTTCTTCCTCCCTGACCTTGGAAACCCATATTTATGAATTAGTAGAGGGCCTTATGGGGCAGTCTTACGGCCAACAACTGATAATACGTCATGCCAAAGAAAAAGTAAATATCCCCGAGTATACTGTTTCGTTTGATTCTTGTAATAGTCCTATTTGATTATTTGGGAACATGTAGTGGAGTAGAGGAAAATAGCTATTTGGTTTCTGTTTTTTCATACTAGTATAGTACTAGTATATATTATAGTTTAGATTTTCTCAAAATTATATACCGGAACATTGGGCTAAAGTGCGGCATCTTAATGCAAACCCAGTTCAAACGGACTATACAAAAGTGGTTTATCTTTTATGCAGTCAGCTTGATTTGATGAAATTGATTTGCTCGCATATACATAATGATAGTTGAAAGGGTTTGCAGCGGGATTACTATATTTATTTTGTTCCTCGTCGTGCACTTGCTTGTGAAAAGGTATTATATTCCTTACATCTGTAATGTAAATCATGTTAATCATTTGGTTATATTATTGATTTAAATTTATTTTAATGGTTCATATATTTGGATGTTGTAGATTCTTGAGGAGGAAAAAGGACATCACATGTGACTATAGGGGAATGACCTTTATATGTCATTCCATGTGACGAGGACGTGTTGTCATTCGAACTTGACCTTGCTTATAAGGTATCTTAATTTCTAGTATTAGTAAACAAATTATACTTGTATAAGCTAGAGAAATTTTAAAATTTGGCGATTTATCCTCCAGGAATGATTGTTTGATAGTGATACAACCTCTTTCTGGCACATAACCAAAGCCATTCACAAGCTTGAGATTCATTTTATCAGTTTACTTACTTAAACTGTCTTAGCGTTGGCAACTGGAGGTTTAGTGCTTAAAAAATGCATTAATCTTTAGAAGTTCATAGCTTCACCGTCAATGTCATACTTTTATTATTTTTTCTCGTTTTGATCATTTGCAGTTTTCTTTCGGGTTAATACCAAATGTAAAGGCCATGAGAAAATCATCACTCTGTGTTGCCAACATTCTACGTCGAATGCAAGTAGAAGAATGTGTTAACACATCTGATGTAATTCTAATAGCATGTTGAATTTATTTTACAGCCGAAATTTGTGTTTTCTATCTATATTCAATGATTTGTCTTTTGCTTAACTACAGATGGTTGTGCCAGAGATAAACACTCTTATACTTATTGACAGAGAAGTAAGTTTCTATCTCTGGCCTTTAAATCATATGATTTAGAATACTTTCTACTGTTTATTGTTGTCTCTATCGCGACTCACGTTAATGATCATTATTGTTTTAGGATATAATACAGATTATTTTTATAGCTTATTGTAGCCGCATAATTAAGAGTTAGTATTAATTAGTATGATGAGGAGTTAGTAATAATTATGACCGGGAGTTAGTTATTAATAATATAAATGTAAACACTAATTAATAATTAACATAGTTGTACTTGACAAAATGTAGTGATGGACTACAATGAAACCGCGTGGATAAAACTTCCAAAGTATAGTGACGACTATATTTTCGGAATTAAATTTTTTATAAGAAATGCAGTTTCTAGGTTCTCCGTAGGTGATGAAATATCGTGTCCTTGCAAGAAATGTAAAAATGACAAATGGTATCGTGAAGATGTCATCAACAACCATCTGATCTACAATGGACCTTCTCCATTGTATATGGAATAAATGTGTGATGTTTCTTGAAAAAGGAGTGATGATGAAATGAATTGTGATGCCGGTATAGATTTTGGAGATAATCTTGATGACATGTTGCGCCATACTAATGGAATGTAGAATGGTGAAGATGAGCCCGTTAATATACCAAATGCCAATTCCAATAGATTTAAACATCATATGGAAGATGGAAAGCAACCACTTTATTCAGGGTGTACAAATTTTTCGCGATTAAGTTTTGTCCTTAGGCTTTATTCCTTATGTGTACATGGAATTACAGAGGCTGCATTCACGGATTTACTACAGTTGTTAAGAGAAGCTTTTCCACATGCACACATACCCTTATCTTTTAATTCTGCCAAGACGATCATTAAAGATATAGGTCTTGATTACCAAAAAATACATGCATGTCCAAACGATTGCATGCTATATTGGGGAAAAAATAAAGATGAAACTATTTGCAAGACATACGGTCTTTCAAGATGGGAAGTACTCGAAAAGAAAGGCATCAATGACAATGGTCCAGAGAAGGTGATTCGCAAAAGTCCTGCCAAAGTTATGCATTATTTTCTACTAAAGCCTAGGCTGCAGCGGTTGTTTATGTCGAAGGAGTATCCTAAACTTATGATTTGGCATGTCGTGGGACGAAAAAATGATGGGAAAGTTCGACATCCTGCTGATGCCAAGGCCTGGAAGGCGATGGATTCGAGGTATCCAGATTTTGCAATAGAAAAAAGGAATATCAGACTTGGTGTAGCCTCCGATGGATTCAGTCTGTACCGTACAATGAGTAATACTCACTCGACATTGCCAATTATATTTGTAAACTACAACCTGCCACCGTGGCTATGCATGAAGCCTGAAAATCTGATTCTTTCAACAATCATTCCCGGTACAGAATCTTCAAAGAATAATATCGACGCATACATGCAACCTCTAATTGAAGAGTTCAAAGAATTATGGGATGTGGGGATCGATACTTATGATTTCTTGACTAATCAGAACTTTACGCTACGTGCATCTGCCTTGTGGACCATTAGCGATTTTCCCGGGTATGCGATGCTCTCCAACCTGTGACTGAAGCCTGTATATATTAAACTCCAAACTCTATGTCAAGCAAAAGTCTAACCTTTACGATTACCTGACATAGTCTCTAACAAGTCATGCACATATATAAAATAAACAGTCAAGTGTTTCAGTTATGTACATGTATGCATATGCCTTTGTATTTCTTTTTCTTTGTTATGATCATCCATATCCTGCATCGCCCCGGGATTCCAAGTGTTTAATCCATGTGTACATGTCTCTATTGCGAAATTGCTAAAAAATCCAAGTACCAAATCATGCAATTATAACTAGTATGCAACTAAAAGGAATATAGTCAGTATAAAATCAAACTAATATACAACCAACATGTATAATTGTCAAAACAAAACTTACCCGCATAGAGTCCGCACGTAACATGTGAATTCAAATAATTATATATTCAAAGAATAATTTAAGAAACATAACATAAAGTACAATTTATGGAAAATAATTATATTAGGGTAATGCTTAAATTTATAGTCACCTCGAACAACTTTCAAGATTACTTGAATTTTCTATATAATAGCTTCTTTATTCCCTGAATAAATAAGTATAAGTTGTGTCAGAGATCATAGTTTCCTGTTTCTAATCCACATCAACATGATTTATTAAAAACCCCTACTTCACAACTCCTGGACTATTGTAAGTTCATTATATAATATAGACTTCCACTTGCAGTCATAGCTTTTAGGATAAACAGTACAAAATCCTTGATAATAGATATAAGTCGTGATTCCAGGAGGACAATATTTTTGTACAAGCAATTTTCAAAACTTTAGCTAATACAATTGAATTTACACTTCAAAATTTGAATTATCAAATTCGCCCATCAAATTAATCAATTGCAGCAAGTCATAAAGCTTGTCCTAGGTTCCTTTATTCCATAAAAATTCAGGAGCTGATCTATAAAAGTTTATCATAAAATTATAATCCAATCTACCAAATATGTACCTTCTTTTGCACAAGCCTTGAACCAACTTTTCCTATACTTTGGTTTTCTTTCACCCTAATTTGCTTTCTTTTACTCGTCTCCGACCCTTTTCTCTGATGCTTTCTTCTTAAAATTTTTTTTTATATCAATCTTTCTCACTATCAATATGTATATATAAACAAGCAACTAGACTAAAAGCTCCCTACGTGTCACTCGCTAAAGGAATGAACCAAATGACTCATCCTCGGTTCCTTGTTAAATATGTAACATGTGCTTCTAATTTTTAAAGATTTTAAAATCATCTTTATCTTTTTCTATTATAAATATTTCTATTTCCTTTCTAATAAAATAAATAAATTAATTAATTAATAAACATACATTCACTAACACTAATTTATCCACATTTTATGCTCGGGTCCATCTTAACAGTCATTTTTTTCTCTCAATCTAATTAATATAAATATCTACTAGTTTATAAGAATAATAATTATCTATATCTACAATATCTAACAAATTGGTGCTAGCCCGCCTTGTTCACATTTGACCAGAAAATATAGTTCTCCAAGTGTGATGTTTCCTTTTCCTTTATATATAAAATTATTATATTGATATTAGCCCCTGACTTCCCTAGCTAGTACATCAAATTAGACATATGCATTTTACATTAGTTGGCCACGCTAGGGTCAATTGTATTTATTTATACAATAATAATTTATATTCGTTGCAATATACATATTACCCTTTTTATATGCTAATTATCCAAACAATCTACATTTCACTTTAATCTAGTTTTATTATTTAATATTTTGATCATGATAGTAATTTCTTAAAATTATTATCCGAGCCCACTATCTCAAACATACTAACACACAAACATATGTTCAAATCAAATATTCATGTATTTATATTTTCAACTATCCAATGTATGCAATTAACGAATGGCACGTTAAATTTTATAACAACTAATAAAAATTTTAAAACAAAAATGCATGCAAATTTTACATGCCTATTGAAAAATGCAATTTTGTGTGAAAGTATCGGATAAAGGCTTGACATGGCTGAAGAGGCTACGACAAGAAATAGTTGAAATTGTTTGCGAATTTGAGATGATATTTCTAACAGCTTTCTTTGATGTTATGGTTCACTTGTTGGTTCATTTGTGCGAGGAAGTTGAAATGAGGGGACCTGCAAATTTTAGATTCATGTGGTCAGTTGAGCATTATTTGGCTAGATTGAAGTTGTATGTGTATAATAGGTCTAAACCAGAGGGTTCCATCACGGAAGGCTACCTGGCAGACAAATGTTTAACGTTGTGTTCAAGATTTTTAAGCGGTGATTTGGTAATTTAATTCAGTAAATGTCCATAAAAGATAGAATATCTGATTGGTACAAGGAGGGCTAAAGAGGAAAAGCCTACTACTCTTAACGAATCTCAATGGATGGCATGCCACTGATACATTCTATTTAATTACGGTAACAAGGAAATTGAGAGTTTAATCGAGTAAGATTTAAGGCCTAATTTATTTTTAATAATAATTGGTATATATATGTATATTTCCATCGTATATTAATTATGTATTTATTATAGGGAATATCGAGTTTTAATTGATGACATTGCAATATCGCAAAGATATAACCGGAAGAGGTCACATATGGAAGATTTTTGGAAGTGGTTAAAGGAGGAGGCTGTTATAAGAGAGTACAAATCAAGAGAAGTAGAAGTACTTGCAATGGGCCCTAATGAAGCAGCTAAAAGGTACTCCGGATGTGTCATCAATGGGTACAGATTTAATCCAAAATACAAAGATGCTAACTGTAAAACACATAATAGTGGTGTATTCCTGTCTTCCTTGACCACTAGCTTTGCGACCTCGAAAGATCAGAATCCATATGTTAGTGTTGTCGAATACTATGGATCGATCAAAAAAATCTTAGAAATTGATTACTGGGGAGAAATCTCTACGGTTCTGTTCAAGTGTCGTTGGTACCATGCTGAGAAAGATTTGTATGGCATGACTCGAGTCAATTTTAACAGATTGGCTCACAAAACTGATCCGTATGTTATGTCTTCACAAGTACAGCAAGTGTTTTACATAGAAGATCCGATTGATAAGATGTTCCATAACGTTATCAGCAAATTACCAAGAGACTGGTGTAATGTGGAATGTGAAACTTAAATGATGATGACTTGACTGATTTTATTTTACATGATGTTCCGCATGGTTGTGGAACTGCAGATCAATTTGTAGACATGTGTTGGTCTAGAGAAGATGTGCTCTACCAATCTAAATTGTCATTCAGGAAAACTAGTCTAGTGTTTAGTGTCAAGGAATTGTCCAGTGTTTATTAGGAATTTTCTCACTATTTATGTGACCTATTCAATTTAGTGCCTTTTAATATGGTCAACTTCATTTCTGATTACTTTGTATTATATGATTGACTGCTTAAATAATTTGAAGCTTGTTTAGTTTAAATAATTTCATGTATTGACTGCTTACTTCAATTTTTTCATGATTTTTGCAAAAAAATGCAAAATAAGTATGCTTTGGTTAATTATACAATTTTCTAATTTATCCTCAAATTATAAATGCACTATCCCTACTAAAAATGTCTTGTCTCTGATATTATTGGATCTAATTAATGTGCAATTTTTAATAGGATGGAAGATGACTTGTTTACTCTCGGTTTTTCTACGAGGGAAATTTTTAGAATTCTTAATATGTTAGTGGAAAAGAGGGACTGATAGCCAATGTGGAGCCTGATTTTCTTACACTATGCTCATGGTGCTTGTTAAGGATGATCTTAAATACAGTGAAATTGGGGAAATTTACATCAAAACTAATGATAGGATAGAATGGAAAATGGTGGCAAATGATAAAGACTTGCCTATATTAGATAAAGACATGAATTTTTACATTGATAATGTGGTCGATCCTAAAATTGAACCAATGCAGCAAATGCAGCCGCATGTAGTCATACGACCAAAGCCAAATGTGTTTGAAGGTACTAAATCATAGCAAATATTGTTTATTGCGTGATCAGTTTTTATCATATGTGCATATATATTCTTGGCTGGTAGTGGTGATTTTTTCCATAGTTGGTGTACTAATAGTCGTCCCAGGTCCAAAACTTTCCAAACATCATTTTATAACCACTCATTAGCTGCAACAACAAAACAAAAAGAAAAAGTGTACTGAAATCGTTAGTCCTAGAAAGTCTACTTGATAAAATAATGCTCAAGTTATGAAATAGGGTGAAGTTAATTGTTCTCGGAAGTCGGCACTTCGAAAAATTCCACGTGAAGGCAGGGATGAGTGTGGTAAAGTCACTAGTATTAGAAAGTCTTCGCGACTGACTAGTGTTACACCAGAAAAGGGTACTGTGCCCCTAAAGCAAATGCCAAATTTGATTAAAGAAAATACTGCTAATATGTCGGGGCCAATTAAAAATCCAAATGAAGCTGGTGATCAGATAATGGCCATAAAGTCTGCAAATGTTCGGAGGAATTGGATTTGCATAATCTAATAGATGAAGATGAAGAAACAAATGAAGATGAAAATATGAATGAGAATGATATTGAGGTTAGAAATTTTAAATACATGTCCTGTTTTTTGTTCCAAATATTTTATTTGACCAAATAATCTATATTAATGTCTCTTTTAATTATGTGTAGGTTGAAAATCCACCACCTCCACCACCGTTTCCATCTACTGCAAAACCTATGACGGTGTATGAATGGAACAAATGGATAAATGTCCAGAAGAACCAAGAAAAGATGAAGGGTATGTCCCTGTTTACATTAGCTACTGGTGTGATTAATGAATTTCAAAAAGAGAAAATGACAAAAAAGATGTAAGATCCAGATGAATACATTCCAGAAAATGAGGAACAAAGAGAAGATGATTCTTAAAAAGTTCTTAAAGGTGCGTTTACTTTGATCTTTCTTCAAGAAAAAATTCTAAAAAAACTGGAAAAAAAAATCATGTTCAAACTAATAGTTTACTTAGTTTTCACTAGTTTTTATACATTAGTTACTGTTTTCTCAAACTCAATCTTCTTTCAGAAAACCAAAAAAGTCAAGAAAAGCAAGGTTGAAAGTGGACGAAGACCAAGTACTCGTTCGCAAGCTAATCCTGTGACGACAACCGAGAAGGGTCCAGCTGAGAATGATACGAATATGAAGCATGCTGGAAATTCAAAGAAAGTGGAACCTGCTATACAAATTCAGTTACCATGTATCGAGGGAATTGGAACAATAGCTGATTATTTTGCTCTTCGTGAACTGAAAGGAAAAGCTTCTCCAGATTCTATTGCAACTGGAAGTGGAACTAAAACCACGCGGGTTCCTGAAACCGACTTCCTTGATATCGAAAATGATGAAGAAGTTGAAGAAGGTATGTGTGTCAAATTGAAATTTGTATTAACAATATGTATGTGATAATTGTTTACATTTACTTAATTCAAATAATTGTTATTCCTTGTAAAATTGAGTATTTAGTTTTCTGGTCAAGTATCGTAATATTACCCTAGACTTATCATGATTTAAGTGTTCTTGATTACAAACTCTTTAATCATATATTATGAATACGCTACGTAAATTTCAAGTTACTAAAAGATTAAGAGGGAAAATAAGGATGGATAGAGTGCATACTAGGTCGTTTGACAAAAGAATTCAAATTTCATTGAATGAGAAAAAGCATCCTATTTCAGATGACGATAAAGTTGTTTCAGAATTGAGTCACTTTCTCGGAACTCTAAAAAGGGTTGTGCCAATGACTTTTGCATCTTGGGCTCATGTTCCTAAAACCATAAAGGAAACTTTATGGAATTATACTAATGTAATTAATAAATCAACTTTATGGAATTTTTTTTTCGATCAAATACCATTCAACGTTTATTTATATATTTTATGTTTCACTTATATGTAAGCAACGATATATTTTTCCCGAGGAATTAAAAGTTTGGGCAATGAAGACAATTCAACAAGCTTGGAAGGGGAACAAGAGTCGAATAAAACATGCTCATTATTTACCTTATGCAACTGATGAGGAGAGGTTAGCCAATAAGCCCGATGATATTCCGATTGAGGATTTCAAGTTGCTCTTAAAATATTGGGGTCCTGACATTCAGGTCTATGTACAATTTTTTTATTGCTTTTTCCCTTTTGTATTTATGTTCTTTAATCAATTCGTAGTTATATAAACATGTGCTTATTTTGGTTTCATGTCAATTGCAGTCAAGCGCTGAGAAGAATGCTAAAACTCGTTGTGAGTTTACATACACACACACGGCTGGTCCAAAACTGTTCTCCTAGCTTCGACACAACATGGTACATTTGTCAAAAAAGTTTAGGAATTAGTTATAGAACCTTTTATTTTCTAAGTGGTTAGCGTTATATTATGGTTTCAGTGACTTAAGATATTTACGATGAACCTCTTTGTTAAATGTAAAATATTATTATGTATGATTCCATGGATAATTATATACCTGGCATTGTCTATTTAGTTTCATTAATATCTAATTCTCAGCTTGATATTAATATATATCTAGATCAAGTACATGTGGTAACTTTCTTATTGTTTTTTTTTATTTTGTTAGAAAAAGAAAATGGCTGCAGATCAGCAGCCATCAGATGCACATGTTTTTTTTAATACTCGCAAGCGTTAGGTCCCAAAGTATTGTAGAAGGGGGGGTTGAATACAATACTCATAATTATTTTGATTTCTTTTTAAGTTCTTCGTTAAGTTCAAGGAATCAAAACAAACACAAACAATTCGAGGAATATATCGTTTGATTAAAATAAACCTTGAGTTTGCTACACTCTAATCAATAATGATTAGCTACAATAAATTCGACAATATAACCTTACAAATACAAGCTTAAAGAAATGATATACCCTTCAATGGAGCTCTCGTATTTTGCAGTTGGCAGCAAAAGCAGATAACCAAAAAGAAATGAATTCAATCTGCTTCTTTTATATGTAGAGTTTTCACTGTCCAATCACGTGGCATAATTATGTCCACTTAATTGAATTGTGCTTCTTTAATTTCAATAAAATTACTTTGTAATTGTCGACTAATTTCTTCCTTGTGTAGCTTTGAACTTGAAATTCTTCTAACACTCTTACTGTCGACCAAAGCATTACATGTGATCCTAAGTGTCGACAAGTAATCCCCTGTATAGTATTTGATTTGATTTAAGGATATAACTTGTAAGTGTCGACCAAAGAACCCTTAGTAAGCCTAACTGTCGACAAGAACTTCCCTTGTGTGGTTTTGCTTTAGTATTTGTGAAGATCCAATGCCAACTGTCGACCAAACAATGTTAGTGTAACCTAACTGTCGACAGAATACAACCCTATATGTATTTGACTTAGTTTTTGTGAGGGTGAGTACTCAACTATCGACCATATAGTGCTTGTATGGTCTAACTATCGACAAGCCACTCTAGTAGAAGGCTAACTATGGGCAAGTACTCTAGTATAGAGTACTTAGAGTATTTTCAAGTTCTTTTATGTATTCTTTGAGCTGTACTCAGCCTCACTTCCAATCTTCAGAAATCATATTTGAACTTTAAACATTCTTGACGAACACAAATTCCACTCAACAATTCTTCAACAGATAATACTTGGTTTTCCCTTCACAGATGACTGACGCCTAGTGCAATTGGTCTGGTTCACAGACGATTAGTTCTACTCTCAGGTCTTCGTATTATAAACTTTGCAAATCATTGTTGAGTTGTTATGACTTCTGTAACTTTATTGCTTCATTCCACTGAAATCCTAATCTGTTATACATTGAACCAATGCATGTCAGTGAAACCTGTAGTCTTCTGAGTTGCTGTTCTTTACAGAGGCTTGAACATATTAATGAACTTCTTTCCGTGATCCTGTAACAGGCTTCAAGCTTTACATTCATGTATTGATTCTTTGTATTTGCCCTGTAATTGATCTTCTGGATTCCTGTGCTTCACTGGTTTAATATTATTTGTCTGTTTCTTATCCTAGTTGAGTTATATTACCTCTGTTACATACTACGTTACATTATGCTTTACAATCTCCCCTATTTGGTTGTTAGAGTTCGACAAGCAAATCCTTTAAAGGATAACTCAACTGACAAATAAGAAAAAGTAAAGTATTGAAAGCAGGAAATAATAATAAATGCATTCTGGATCATATATACAATTCCAGATTTCTTTAAACAGAAATAAAAAAACAAGAAGTGTTCCTCTAGCCTGAACATGTAATCCATGTCTTCTTAGTTCTTGTTTTCCTTGGTTTCTTGGATGTAGTGGTGTCTTCATATGTGCTCTGATGAGATCTTTTTGATGAGCTTTTAGGTGCCTTCCGAGATATGCCTTGACTTTTCAACTCAGATATTCTTCTTTTCACAAGGTCACGTGCTTTAACTTCTAAAGAAGTTATAGGCTCAGGGTCTTCAAGTTTCTTCAGAAGCATTTCCAGATAAGTCAGATTCTCTAATTTTTCAACAGCTTCAAACAACAAGGAGGATTTCTTTGACAAAACAAATATTGTTATCCTTTTTGGATAGTCCTGTACTATTGCCGTTTTGTTTATTCTTTTAAATTCAAATCTGGCTATAAGTTTGCTCCTGATTACTGACAGAGCAAGTTTATCATTCTTGTTTGTTGAAAACTTCACTCTTGTGAGAACTTCTTGAATGGCTTTTGAAGAACTTTGATCAAATGTGGATATCAGGATCTTTGAAGTAGTCTTTGTGACTTGATTAAACAGTGTAAACTTCATATCTCCGTCTTCCACAGTGATGCAAGGCTTTGAATCTGGTATTGCCTCACTTTCAAGAATTTATTCCCCGTCAGGACCATCAACCCAAACATCATAGTTGTAAGCTCTTGTGACATTTCTCATGGTCTTCTCATCTACCATCATCTGAGTGTTCAGTCTGAATGCATAAAGATCTTTAGCTATTTCCATGTCTTCCTTGGTTCTCTTATCACCCTTATGTCTGAGTCTGCTTTCAACATATGTTAACCAATCCAACCTTATTGCTTCCAGATGGCCTTCTGAGAGTGTCAGATTCTGTAGTCTCTCACCATGATAATATTTGATCACTCTGGGAATAGCAAAGGCTTCAGGGGAAGACTCTTTCACAAAGGTTTTGATATGATTTTTCAGCAAATAGTTGATCTTATGCCCACTAGTGATGACTTTCTGTTGCAGTACAAACAACTCTACCATCCTTATTCTTTTAAACATCATTGTAGACAGTCTTTGAGCCCCTAATCCATTTGACAAGTTTACGTACATGATCCTTCCAAGCTTTAGAGCACTCCCTGATACACTGGAAATCAGAATATTCAACTGTTGATAAAACTCATAGATATATGGGTATTTCTGTCTACATTCCCTGATGGCATCCATAATTATCCTGTCCTTATTGGTTTCCAGATTGTATTCCTTTCCGGAAAAGCTTCTCCTTGCAACATCCCAATCAGGACCTGTTTGTCTACTAAGATCAAGTTCTCTGGCTCTCTTCAGCTTTCTCTTTCTAGCCCTTCTCAGTCTTAGTCTTTCTTCAACAATTCAATCCTGACACCTCTGAAAGTTGTCATTGATTATTTCATTGATTCTTGAGAACAGACAATCTTCAGAGAAGGCATCTTCATCTACAAACTCTTCATCTTCAGACACATCTTTGTCATCAGGATTGACAAACCTTAGTTCCTCCACAATCTCAGCTTCTTCAACTTCATCAACCATAGATGAGGTTTAGATTTTAAGTTTCAGTTCCAACGTTCATCCCTGATCCTCCTACATCATCAACAAACACCACTTTCCTTTTCACCTTCTTCACTTCCAAGACTGGAGTAGCTTCCTCCCTTATATCTTCTTCTCTTGTTGGAAAATCTGCAAATACATCTGATGATATAACAGGGTTCAGTAACTATAGCTGGTTTGGCAACAGTGACATCCAGTGCTCTTTCTGCTACAGCTTCTCCTATCTTAGCTTTCCCTCATGCTTTTTCAGTCCTCCTTATCTCCCCCTCAGTTGGGTTATCCTCCTGATTTCTAGCTTGTGATATCTGAGGTGATTTAGCAGAGAGACGACTGTCAATAGTATCCAACTTCACATTGAGAACAGCTGTACTTGTGTTGTTGCTCTCCAACACATCATCCATGATGATCCTGTTCTTTGCCAGCTCCTATTCCATTCTGAAAATTTTCTAATTCAAGTCAGCAATGGTAGCATCTCTAAGTGTAATTTCATCCATGAGTTTCTTATCTTTGGCTGCAATGACCTCATGGAATTCTTTATCTCTCTTGCTCAACACTTGTAGGAACTTATTGTCCCTATCTTCCAGGATTGCTTTAAGATCTGAATATGAAACGTAATTTGAAATATCGATTTGAGGTGTATTTGGAATGGTGGGTGTCTCACTTAAAGGCTCTCGCGGTGTTTCACTCATCACTCTGTCACTCGGTTCAAGGGTTAGGGTGTCACTTAACCTCATGGTTTGTGTTTCACTCCTCTCAATGCTCCTTGTCTCAGAGGTACCTGCAAGTGAAATCACTGGAGCCATTCTTAAGGAGGTCACCAGTGGTGCAATGGGAGTTCGCAAGCTCCCGTCCTCGTTTGAAACAAGTTCCCTGTCATCATCAGATGACTCTTTCAGAGATGGAATCCCTGTAAGGGTAACTAAATCCTTCACATTTGGATTATCAGTATCAGTTCCCTCTAGTGTCTGTGAAGACACTTTCATCTCAGGCTCACCAGTTGAATCTGGTCCATCGCCCGTGAGTTGTTAATCCACACCTATGTCGGATCCCCTATCCGCAGATACATCCAGGTTTATTAGTCTTGGGGAGGTAGGTACTACACTTTGAGTAGCAGTGACAGCAGCACCCTCTCCTAACACCTATGAAGGCAAAGGTATAATATCAGAAGATTCTAACCCTGAAATGGTCTAACATTCAGCTACCGTCAAATCTTCCTTAGTGTGTGCAACCTCGCCAAGTGCATCAGAATCTTTTTGGACTTGTGGTGGTGGTTACACTCTTTCATATGCCATGGCCGACTAGCGAATTTCAATAGACTCATCTTGTTGAGAAGATGAATCTAGGGACTATTTTAGTGCTTTTTTCGCCATTACATCCTTTTGGGAAGATGTATGAGGGCTTACAGTTGCCTCTAAGGATTTAGATTTCTTCAGAGGAGGAAGAGCTATGGGTTCACTCTCTATTCCTTCCTTATTTACTGCAAGGTCTGCAGTGACTCCCTCAACACTCTCAGATGGTTGTTTTCTTTTTAGTGAGCTAGTTTGAGGAAGATTTGTATCAGTGTTTGGCTCAGGGGGTAGGTCATGAATTTGTTGGTTTTCAAATTCAATTCCTTGATCTTGTACTTGTTCCATCATATGTGTGTCCATTGTGTCCATTTCAAAAGAGCTAATGTCTATAAAATCATTGACATTATCAAAAGTACCAGTAGTGTCAGAGGTATTCGTACCTGAAAACTTACCTATAGAGAAATCTAGCCTGTAGACATCTTCGTCTTGTTGCAGTGGCTCAGATGACCCTTCAGGTTTGTTCTGATTCTGACTAGTCTCTTGTTCTGAGATCATTTGCTCCATTTCAGGTTGTTCTTGAACTTCAGTAGGGGCTACAGGAACATTCTCTTCTTGTTGAGCAATGTTAGTGTCTTCTTTATATTGTGCCCCTTCAGCATCCTCTACTTCTTGGTTCTCTATCTCTTCTATATCTTCTACTACCTGTTGTTCAATCATAGGAAAGCATTCTCTCATATATTTCGTAATAGAGATGTGAGGTCTACCTTTATTATTGTTCGGGTAGTTTTGTTGATTCTTCAATAGCATAGCTGTTTTTACAGTCATTGCTGAAGAGTCTACCAGATTTTCAGAAAGAAAAAGACCTCTCTGCTCATCTGTCAGCTTATGATTGACAACAATTTGTAAGAACCTTGGATAGATGCAGTACTTGAGATTTAGTTGCATGTGTTCCTGAATTCTTTCCATTAATATGTGGCAAAGGTTAATTCTGATATTCTATGCAACTGCAACTCCTATTTGTAAAATAAAAGTTGAGAGTCTAGCCCAGCCACTTTTCTTAACTGAGAAGTGCATCAAGAAGTGCATTGATCATCATCAAGAGTTGCATTGATCCCATTAAAGAAGTGCATCAAGTCTTCCTCATCCGGAACATCCTCAAAGTTATCCCTTGGGAAATGGAGAGCTTCATTTAGGTCATCATCAAAGATCCTGACTATATCGGTACCAACATGAAACTCAAAGCCACGATTAGCATCAGTATTAGAGACATAAGCATTTAAATGCACATAACTGAGCAAATCCAGATTGATTTTAGTGTTTGCTATTAGAAAAAAACTGATTAGTATGTGTTCGTTCAAGAATCTGATACATTTGTAAAATCGTTCTGTTTTTAGTAGATCATTTTGTAAAATAGACACGAAATTGGTTTTCTTAAATACAAAATTATCAGCCATGATTTTTAATAACTGAATTAAAGAAAATATGCCAACAAATATTGCAAATTAGAAATTACCAATTTTTTAATTAATTAACACAATTAATAGAGACAAGTAACAAATTAAAATTAAAATAAGGTAGCAAACACTTAGACACAAAAAGGAATTGGGACACAATAATCAAATGTGGGTCAAAATTAAATTGGACACGGGTCACCACGGGTCAAACAAAAATTGTATGCACCAAACTCTAAATCTGTAGAATCAGTTGACCAAATCAATTATGGAACCAGTCAAAATGATCTTCTTGAATGGATCTATAATAATCTGTAATTAGTTTAAAATTTGGCAGCGTTTCGACCCTGTTTTGATCAAGAATAAAATTAAGTCTCCTTATGTCGACAAGAGCTGTGCTGTGTGTATATAGTTACTTGAAAAATGATAAGAAACAAATATTAAGGCAAGTATTTATACTAGATGGGTCCAACTGTCGACAGTGAGTCTCCTATACTATAAGTGTCAACAGTGTTGTGCACTGCTGGTACTTAGAATAAATCTAATATACAAAGCACAGCTGTCGACATAAGATTCTATTGTAAGGACTTCCTAAGTGTCGACAGAGTGCTCTAGTGTACAATACTTAGAAAAAATTTTAAGCCTATTCTAAGTGTCGACACAAAGATACCCTATGCGATATTTGCAAGTGTCGATAATGGCTATCCTGTGTAGCACTTAGAATAATTTTAAAAGAGAACTCCAAGTGTCGACAGTCCCACTGTAATATGTAAAAAAAATTGCTAAAATTTCTCAAGTGTCGACCGTTATAACACTGTGTGACACTTAGGAAATTTTTAGCCTAATTTTCCAGTTGTCGACAAAACCACTACTGTTCCACTTAGAAATTTTTTTTTAAGTAATCTTAGTGCTGAAGTCGACAGTTA